>WUQG02438091.1:0-13807 GCA_011317285.2 Androctonus mauritanicus
AAATCGAGGTTTTAGACATCAACGACAACCCTCCTCTATTCGCTGTTCCTAGATATGTCAGCAGTATCAGCGAGGATGTTTTGATAGGCACCAGTGTGGTGCAAGTATCGGCACCAGATGCTGATATAGGTCTCAACGGACAAGTTAGGTATCATCTAAATGCCGATGCAGAGAGTACTTTCAGTATCGATCCTACTTCGGGTGTCATTCGAACCGAAAAACTTTTAGATAGAGAATCTGTAGCCATGTACGAATTAGCCGTACGTGCTCTAGATAGAGGTTCGCCTTCGTTATCTTCTACAGTATCAGTCACTATACAAGTTCAAGACGTCAATGACAATCCTCCCAGTTTCAATACGGACCGCATCACCCTATTCGTATCTGAAAACACAGTTCAAGGATCTGTAGTAGGAGAGATCGAAGCTACAGATCCCGACGAAGGAGCTAATGCAGTCATTTACTACAGGATAGTAGACGGACCCGACGGTCATTTATTTCTTCTACTTCCCCATCCAGGAAAATCGGCCGATTTGATTTGCAAAACTGATTTTGATTACGAATCTCCCAAGAAGAGATACAGTTTAGTCATACGCGCGTCGTCACCCCCTCTTCGACAGGACGTGGACGTAGACGTTTGGGTGACTGACGTTAACGACAACGCTCCTATCCTTAACGATTTTCTTATTATTGTAAATGTTTACGGATCCTATTTGCCACGAGAGTCGCTGGGTCGTATACCGGCTTTTGATCCAGATGTGGGTGATGAGCTGCAATATCGATTACTTTCAGGAAACTTGAAATTCTTAGACGTAGAAGAGAGCACTGGTGTCATTCACTTCCATCCAAACCTGAATTTCGAAGAGAGTCTAAAATTAAATGCCAAGTTTGAAATTGGAGTGTTTGGTAAGTGAAACGTCTTTACAATCTATTTTAATAAGCATCACACTTAATAAATATAACCATCTGAGAGACGAAGAAATTTTCTTAACGTTTTTTTTAGGATATCAAAATTTTATATTATGCGATGGATAAATTTATAAAATTCCATTTAAAAATTTTTAATCGTTTAACAATGGATTGAATTCCGAATGAAAATAGATTAGATTATAATGTGGATTAAATTCCGAATGAGATATGAATCTAGGATTGGATCCAGTAGATTCATATCTTCATTCCTTAGATCTAGGATTGGATTCAGTAGATTCATATCTTCATTCCTTAGATCTAGGATTGAATCCAGTAGATTTATAAGGAGAAGGATAAGGAGAAGATTTATAAGGATAAGGGAACGATTTATAAGGAGAAAATTTAAAAGATTTTCTCCTTATAAGTTTACTGGATCCAATCCTAAACAAAATACTGTATTTCTAATTTGAGCTGGTGTATGAACCTTTCTTTTATCCACGAAAAACTTTTGTAAACTCTTGCCTCCTCTTTGACTGATTATAGAGGAGGCAACGACATTTTAAATGTAAAGAGACATTCAAAGGAGGCAAGGATATTTTATATGTAAAGGGGCGTTTAGAGAAGGCATTTTACATTTGAAAGATCGTTGCTCTTCTCAGAAGTTCCTCTAAAATTTTCGAAATTAGATATTTTTCCGAACGATTTATACTAAATAATCCAAAATGGCATAAATAAGTGCTATAAATGGTTGCTGAATAACCGGACCGACAGCGCTAATAAAAAATTCATAATATTTACCAAATCTAATTACACGTACTCATATTGGTTATCATCGCGTGTGTTAACGAATTTATCGAACGTACGAGCGACTAACAGGAAACGTAATTATATTTTTTAAAGAAAAAAAGATGTAAAAATGTCATTTGTCGCATCGATTAAGTAGACGAAGTACAATCTCTCATTTATTTATATAGTTTCTAACTATAATAACAAAGAAAGAAAAAAAAAAAACGTATTTAAAACCTTCAGCAGATGGTTACAACGCACGCTACCGCTTTTGTATCGATTTTTTTCCTTTCAAAGGTTTGCCAGGTGTTTTAACGGTCACTGTCTGTCTATAAGGGGTGTAAAATCAGTTTCGACTATTGGTCACACGCGAAAACAAAAACTATCCGGTTTCGTACTCATGAGAATTCGAAATGAACCAATTAAAACGTCGATGGAGACAATAGACGTCTATAATGGCCGTAAAAATGGCGGACGATCCGCTGATTGGATGTTGATTGCAATTCGTAAATTCCAATCAGCCGGATTGGGAAATTTCACGCACCATAATTAACATGGGGTAATTTGGGAGGAAGTGAAGTTGCCCGTGGTGAAGTGTCAATTGACAGAGTTCACGAAATAAGGGCAAAACCCGCATGTAGGGAAAAGTAATGGGCTCCATAAATACGTCAGATATAATTTCCGAAACTCGTGTGATCTTCTGATACTGCGGTTTCATGAATAATTCAGTCTACAAGTCTTATGTGGGAGTTATTTATTATTCATGAAAGTACTCTCTACTTTTCGGAGGAAAGTCCCTTTTTTTTTATTTTTTTTTCTTCCCAGAAAATGGAGATAAGTTGATCCTTTTTGAGAAATGTAATTCTTGGATTTGTAAATGCGCATTTTTTCCTGTTGCTATCTCTTGGACTCTGAATGAAATTTCCGTTTACGTGTAAGAAAACATTTCACGAACAAGAAAAAATATCTTAAATTACGACAGGTTTCGAAATTCGAACATGTTTCTATCGAAAAATAATAAAAAATCGTTTGATTTTCTTGTATAACACAAGAGTGCTGTTTCAATATTTTTTCAACGGCATTGTTGCTGTTTGCTTACACGTTCAGTCGATTTATTTTTTCTTCAGAAGTCTGTTAAATTTTGTTTTTCTTTTTTTCTACGTTAATCTGTCAGGTTAAAAGAAAAACAACGACAAACTACTTTAATATAAATTAATGTTGTATTTTTTTTTTAAACATGATAGTTATCGTGAAGTATATTCCATCGTTCATATTTAATGCGCTAGAGATAATTGCTTTGTTCCTCTGGAGCCAGTGGTACACTCCAGAGATGGATCTCATTTATTATTCTGAAAGCCCTAATTAAGAGAATACTCCGTCTGAAATGCTGGAAAATAAACAAAAGTACAAATTGCTGCCGAGAAAACTCTCCCACATTAAAATAAATCATGATCTATAATCCATTTCTTGATACGCGAGATTCCCCGTTTCACAGAAGACATCTTTGTTTTTTTTTCTTTGTTTCCATTAAATTGAATAAAAGGAAATTCATATTATTTTCTCGTAATTAATAATAAACTATTGGTATTTTTTTCTCGGTAAATCTTTTCATTGTAATAAAATTTTATCGCGCATCATAAAGCTATATTGGTCTAATAAACAACTGTAATTACGTTTCGTTGCTGCACACCGTTCTGTCTGTCAGCTCTCTATTAGTTAGTTTCTGTTCTTTTTTTTTATTTCGCGAGAGACCTGTAATTCTATAAGGACCGTTTCTATAGCAACCGAAGGGTTTCTTTCTCTCCTGATATATTCCCAATTGCTTTGGAACGTGACGTATTTTTTTTTTTTTCTTTTTTTTGCTCTCCTTTTTTCTATACCAGAAAAAATCCCTTATGATACTCTTCCCCACTCACTCTTCCATTCAATTTTTTTTTTTTTCCATTTAAAAGGGAAAAAATTGGGGTGTGTGTCACTGTCACGAAGATTTCGAGTAATAAATTTCTTTATGATGATTAATAGTTACCATGGAATTAATTAATTTAACCATTTCTGCAATTTAACATTACAGTTTTAACCCGCTTTTAATGTGTTCTGTTACTGTATTTGATAATTAATGATATGACTAACGATGTTATGAATTAACTGCGTTAAATTAATATAATTATTACAGTTATCTACATTTCATAATAAAAAAAAACACTTAAAAGTTTTATTATCCGGCATATACATGTATTGTTTTCCGGTTTTTTGAAATTTATGGTTATCTGAATGTTTTATCGTTCTAAGAAAAAAAATCCATGGATTATAATATTAAAAAAGTCGAAATTTTGTATTTAGTCTATATCTGTATAAACTAACAGAAAGATTGGTTGTAGCCTATAGAAAAGTCAAGACTTTGTATATATATACTTGTGTAAACTAACAGAAAGAATGTTTGTAACCTATAGAACAACATAAATAAGTAAAACTTAATTTAATTTTATTAAAAACAAACTTAATTATAGCACCAGTTTATGCATCTTCAAGCTACAACCTGCAAAACTTCCTATAACGTAAATATGCCGGTTATTAGATCTTTCTGGTTTTCTAAATACGTATAACGTTGCTTAGTACGCATGATATTATAGTTTATACATCTAGCATAGTTTAAATGAACAAAGCGATCTTTCCAGAAGTATTTTAGATAGTGAAAACTGTTAACAAAAGCGTTTTTTTTTTTTCTTTTATTTGATACCTGGTCACAAAATCAAACAATATAATCAGCGCATCAATCAAATTCTGCGATCACAAGTCAGGCATTCTGATAAACATTTATGATGGATAGCGAGTTTAAAGGTCGCGAACATTTCGTGTTTGCGATATATCAGATCGATATCAAAGATTTTTAGATGATTCACGCTTATTTTTATCTGATTTTGACAACGTTATATCTCATGTAAGTTTTGCTCTAATCCGACTGCCTAGTTAACTTAACCATTAACTATAGTTAAACGATTCAATTAACGTCGGAGAAAATTGAGCATCGGTAACGTGAATTAATCATCAGCACTTCTCCCTCTCTTTTAGACTTATGACAGTCATCAAGGGCTCTTCATTGCCCCTTTTTATTATTGAAAATTTAATCAATGTAAAAGGATTTTTGACAAAAAGTGTACAATGACGTCTTTCGGTTGATTTCGATGATTCATACATACATTTTTCTTCGAAAAATTAATTTTAGAAACAACAATCGATTGATAGAAACAACTTCCATTAACCCACACGGTAAAGGGCAAAGCAGTAAATCAGTTTGATAACGCCCCTATGGAGAGATGGAGCAAGAAGAATCAAGATGTAACAGAGTTTTATTGCACTAGGAACGGACATTTCCATTCGAAAAAGAAGTTAATGTTCTGTGTCGGATTTAAACTCCGATACAAATGGAACACGCCAAAAATGTCCTTTTTAATCCTTACAGTAAAAAAGAAATAACAATTTACGAGAAACATTTACGACTAGTTCAAAATTATGACTCACTTCTAACTTATTAATCCATATATGTTTAACCAAAACAATCCACAAGATTTTTTATATAAGTTACCATAAAATTACACTAATTTTGATTGTCTCTAATTGTGTAACATATATACGATTTATATCGCACATATAGATGGTGTTAATGAAGTAACTGCCAGTTGCAGATTATTAATACGACACGTAAGCGATGCCATGCTGAGGAATAGCGTTACTCTACGGTTGAAAGAAGTAACTGAGAAAATATTTTTACCGTCTATGTACGAGGAATTTCTGGATGGAATTGCTTCTGTGATACCTTGTTCTAATGATGACATCGTTCTCTTTAGCATTAAGGTAAGAATAAGATTACCGCTTAACTCCAATTATCCGAACATCCCAATAAACCGAACTCGTTAATTAAGTTCTCTCTCGTAGTATTTACAGTATACTACTGGTAAAAATTCGTGATTATTTTTTATCAATAACTTCAAATAACGCAAAATTTAGTTTTATTTTTGACATTACATCCAAAATAATTTTTCTGTTTACAATTTATCCATTCGTTCCAGTTCGGATAATCTGTGTTTGATTCTGACTTTAAACATGCTTGTTTTGTAACTTTTAATAATTTTAGTTAAATACTTAGGATTATTTTGTTTGAAAAGAATAAAAATGTATTATTTTAAACTCTTAAAATTAATTAGCTTCATATGCTGTTTTTAACAGGAACAAGTATGGATTTGTTTTAATACTTATAAATTCTATATTAATTTTGTTACTTTAATATATAGCAAGATCTAGAATTATGAAGTCGTTTTGTTGTTTTTTTAAATCAAAATACTAAATATCGATAAGTTTTTAGTAAAAATCCTAAACATCAGAAGGTTTCTTTAGCAAAAAAATTCTAAATATGAGGAGGTTTTCAACAAAAAATCCTAAATATCAGAAGGTTTTTTAACAAAAATCCTAAATATCAGAAGGTTTTTAAACAAAAATCCTAAATATCAGAAGGTTTTTTAACAAAAATCCTAAGTATCAGAAGGTTTTTTAAAACAAAAATCAAAAAATCCTAAGTATAAAAAGTTTTCTTTTTTTACAATTTGAACAATTTTTAGGATGATACAGAAGTCGAAAACACGATCCTCAACATCAGTTTTGCTATTAAGACCACAGAAACGGAATATCACGAAAGAAAGAAGTTAGAAGCTTTGATATATCTAAAACGCGATTTTCTTTCTCAGCTGTTCCGAAAAGAGGTGAGATTATCTCAATTTTCCTTTAACAATAGCGTGCTTAAGATAATCTAAGTGGACATTCAGCAGCCAACGTACAATCTTCGATTTTTCTCGATAGGTACTGCCATTCGAAGACGACCTATGCGTTCACGAACCGTGTATTAGTTATGAAGAATGTCACTCTGTCACGAAATACGGAAATTCGTCAAAGTTCGTAGCTTCTGAAACTATCATATTTCGCTCCATACATCCTGTTAACACTTATTCTTGCAAGTGCCCGCCCGGATTTACAGGTAATAAGATTTGAGTCAGACTTTTATCAATTATTTATCATCCAAGATCTTTATTTTTTACTAATATTTATGCACGAAATAAGGAATGAATCATAAGTACGAGTGCGATACGGAGGTCAATCTATGCTATTCGAGCCCATGTGGAAGCAATGGAAGATGCGAGCAGAAAGAAAATGGATTCACTTGCCTATGCGAAGAAGGGTTCACGGGTGAGAATTTTAAACATTAACTTACTTTAAATACAGAAATTATATTAGAAAATCGTTCTATCCCTTCCACTCTACAAAGAATATCAACGAGCAGAAAATTGCTTTAAGGTATTCTTTCCAAATTTGCATATATTAACGTTAAGGAAAATCTGTTTTGTAAACTTACAGTTACAGGTATTATTGAATATAGTTATAAATTCAAATATTCGAGAAAATTTCCGGCATAGAAGAGAAAAATTCGGAAGAAATTTGATTAACTAGATTACTAAATTGCGAATCGATGAAGAACGAAAATCGATATTTTCATTAATGCAATTTATTCCAAAAAATTTTTTTTCCTACGAAAGATGAGCGATCAAAATTCCGAAAATTTACATTTTACTGCCTGCAAATTTTATATGTAAATACTTGGCGAAACTACATTAAACATCATTATTCAGAATTTCTCCTTAATTATTCAAGATATACACTTAATGATTAATTGCCTCAGCTCTACAGTTCAGTGGTTTGAAGCTACTCATTTAAATACTCGCGTAGTTAATTAATTTTGGTAAGTCATATATTATCATTCCTGTCAAACATTAACATATATATATGTGTATGTATATATGTACTGATCGAATTGTTGAACGTAAACTCATTAAACTGATCGAGTTTGTAACTAATTCAATTATCGATCGGAGAAATATTCGAGAAAATCACATTAAGGAAGTTTATAGTTAATTTTTATTGCTTGGCAATATTCGAATTCGATCGAAATCCACCCAAAATCAATCTACTTTCGGCCATCTTCCCTGGATGAAGGACAGAAATCCGGCATCAGACGTGACCGCCCTTCTAATGTTTCATCGACTGATAGTTCTTGTCATTATTTGAGGGAATATTTTACTTCTCCTCTAGACTTTTATTGCTAACATCCCCACTATACGACTTCTCCATGGTCGGATTTGGAGGAGGAGAAGTTTTACTTACATCCTCTTAACGCTCGGTAACACTAGCGGTGATGATTTGAATTAAGAACGATGAAAGCATAAACGTGTAAGAATTTTTATTCTTCGCAGTTCTTTTTTTGCCTCTTTTATTAGCACTGATGGACTAGTACAAGAATTTGTAACTTAGTAGTCGATGGCTGGAATACCAAAAATAGTATGTAAGCACTTTCTTCCTATGAATGTAACCAAAATAAGAATATTCGTATTCTAATGTAGAAACCGCTAAACATAAAAAAACGACATTAACGCGTATTCGTGCTGTGGGTTTATTGCTTAGCGATTATCATGTGAACCTCTAATACTGTTACCATACCAACTCTATGTTGTGAATATTTATTTATATTTATCCAACATTTATGCATTGTAATCTATTCTCGAGCAAATTACACAAAAGGAAATCAGGAGAATTAAAAAGAAGTATCAAAATTAGCGAACTTTGCTTGCGTTTAATAATTTTTGCATAAACTTAGACGAATGATTCGGTAAACATGCGAAGTAAAAAAAAATGATGACAAAAAGAAATATTTCGCACAAGACACCGTGGAAAGAATACATATGTCAAGAGTTTACTGTATCGATTACAGTGCTGCAGTCGATGCTGTACAATACTAGGCACTTGACTGTTGACATATAACAGTTTCAGCACCATAAAACTCTGATGATATCTTCGAAAGGAATAAATCTTACTTGTTGCGATATATTTCCAAGAAAACAGCGCAGAATTTCTATGCATATTCGTAAAGTTTGCGTGTTATGGCATTTTTGAAATTTATGCCTTTGCCGTTATAGAAATATAAGCTAGAGAAGTTTATCGTAACGCTTTTAATATTTGTGTCGAATTGCGGAATTTCTGGAATTTTTATTTATTTTTTTCACTCGGGGATTACAGAAATTGCTTTTTATTACTTCGGAAAGGGAAAGAAGATGATTCTGCACATATAAAGGCCAAAGTCATCTCATATCTTTAGTGAACTGAGAGCAACGTCGAATCGCACTAAACCTTATAAACTGTGAAGATTGAATGAAAAGTTTTGAGCGATAAAAATTCACGCAAATTCTGATAGCACGATAAAATATTTATGAAACTATAATTTTCTATTCGTATAAACTGTAGAATGGTTTTTTATCGGTTATACGTTTGTTGGCATTGTTGTTAAAGCAGACTACCGACTTCCAACCGCGAAGATTAATTCGTTCCGTACTGTAAATAAGAGAAAACTTACTTTAACGTTTCTGTCGGAAACGAAAGTTAATATAATTCTGTTTAACTTTAGATCGATATACGAAAAATAAACAGAGGTCTGGCGGCATTTCCAACGTTATGAAATTTTAACTCGAGTTTCAAGGAAGAGAACTATCGATTTGGTAATCTGAATATCGGCATATTCATTAAACTAATGATAAATGATTGAGTTAGTTTTATTACTGTATTTTTTAAAATTTTAAAGAAGTTGGGATGTATTTTTAAACTGTGCCAATTCGATAAAGCACTTCGCTATCGATTGTGGACTCAATGACGCGCAAAATAAGAAACAGCAAATAGGTCAAACCGCTATAATCTAGTTTGATGCACGCATCAAACTACAGAAAAAAAAGAGTAACTTATTTATATACTTTACAGTTGCATTAAGCGATATTTTTGCATTAAAAACTTTTATGCGTTTGTCATAAATGCAGTTTATAACATTTTTATACTTTTTTTATAGGAGAGAGATGCGAAATTAGCGTTATTAAAGGGCGTTGTTCTGCTAACTTGTGTCATGGCGATTCGTACTGTTTAAACCGCAAAGAAGGAGGTTTTGATTGCCTGAACTGTACTTACGAAGAGCTATGGAAGACAGAATTATGCCAGTTAAGATCTAGAAGTTTTCATGAAGGATCCTATTTGATGTTTCCAGCATTAAATCGTCGCCATCGTTTCCACATTAAACTGAAGTGAGTACATGTTGAAGTTAATATTAATCATTCGTAGCCCCTGTAAATCTTGTTTCACCTCATATCCACATTGCTAGAAGGATAAATTTTACGAATCGGATAAACAATTGAAAATCAACATTTTTTTAACGGTTTACTTTGTTGTTGCATTTATAATTTCCCAGGAGTAATTGTTACTCCAAAAGAATTATGCCCTGTAGATCAACAATAAACGATTTTTTCTACAGAAAAAATAATCGTCTTCAGAGACCAAGATGAGACACAAGTCGCTTAGAGGAAAAATCGAACACAGAAGAAAGTTATAATACTCTTAATTTGATTTCGTTGCTGCAGGCAAACTTAACTAACATGATTGCAGCATTGTCTTGTTGTCGTGAAGTTGTTAAAGGAATTCCAGAATATAACCATCTAAATATATTTTCTTTTATGAAAAGGATGATAAATTAAATTTTATTATTAAACTGAAACCATTTTTATAGCATTTATAGTATAATAATAATAATAAATATGCATATTCTCATGATTTAATTAAATTTTTTATTTTATAAACTAAGTAAAATTGTTTAAAAAAATCACTTAATATACACAATGTTTATCATAATGCAGCCATTTATATTTTTATTAATTTTAGATACTGATAAAAATTTGTGTTGTGCTCTTATAAATGCAAGTGGGAATAAAATATGTATAATAATTAACAGTAATTTTTCATTATAGGCCCTATATAAATTCAAAAAAATATGTAAAAACAATTATTCTATGAAACAGTGCTATAGGCCATTTGTTTGAAGAATTAAATTGATATATTAGAAAATTCATTATTTTTTATAAATATAATTATATATTTAATTAATTGTTATTAATTAGTTGTAATAGTTATAATTTAATTCCCAGGAGGAATTAAAAAAGAGGAACAAAAATGACTAAATTCTATTAAAGTGGATTTATTTATTTATTTTATTTTATGAATATTATTATTTTTAATTAATAATAATAATAATAAATAAATATGGTTTCATAGATTTTTGCCATTTTTGTTCCTCTTTTTAATTCACAATTCAAGACAATAGCATATTATGTAATTTTTGAGATGGAGTTTGTGTAAACCTTAACTTGCTTGATATTATGTAAATATCGATGATTGCTTATGAAATGGCTGCTCCTGTTATTTCAGTTATTGTTTGCTTTTGTTCTAAATCTTTTGCAGGCAGTTTCACAGGATCTGCAGTGGATTTATATCCACTACTAACATGTCACAATATTAAATCAAGCATCCATATTAGATAATTTTTAATCAGCACATTAATATTTTATCATATTTTTAAAAGAATAAAAAAAGTGTATATTTTGTTTTTAAATTTTCAAATTATGTTTTCATCTATGAAATATATATTATTAGATTACTTTCAGATTTAATGCATTTGTTTTACAGATTTGCCACACGCAAAAGTAATGGGCTTTTGTTGTATAATGGTCGTTACAATGAAAAACATGATTTTATTGCACTGCAAATTATCAATTCCCAATTATCATTTTCATTTTCTGTTGGGTCTAATGTAAGTAATGTTAATGTAAATATACCTCAAGGTGTTAGCGATGGAATGTGGCATGAAGTAGAAGTAATTTATTTCAATAGAGTAAGTAAAAAAAGAGTTTAACAATAAAAATTTATTTAATTTTTCAATATTTTAATTAAATATTTAATTAAAATATTGAATTTTTTTTCAGACAGCAACATTAATTGTTGACAGCTGCGATAAAGCTTTATCTTTGCAATTTGGAAACATCTTAGGCGACTATCTTTGTGGAAACTCTACTATATTTAATTTAGAAGAAAGGTATGAATAATAATAATAGTTGAAATAAGTTATTATTTAAATGTTTTATGAAATATAAAAATATATAAAGTATTTTATGTACTGTATATATATTTATAATCCATTATTAAATCTTTGTTAAGAAGAGAAAATATTATGATCAAAGATTCTGTATGAATATTTTCTATCAGTTCTTTTTTCAATAAATATATTTAAAATATTGCTAAAATTACTGATTAATAGTTAGATAGATTATCATAAATTTATTATATTTCATATGATCAATTCATATATAGATGCAAAGATGCATGATATGACTATAATGATATAATGCTAGACTTGTATCAACTGTGTTTAATCCATCAAAATGGAATCATCTAAAACTGTTATTCTTTAAATATATGCTGACAGATATTGCCAGCATTCAATACCGTATAACTTCATTGCAGAATTAAAGAATTCTTTCATATTATAATGGAAATTAATTCAAGTATAGTAAGAAAAAAATTCATGAACTATTTTCTGTTATATTTGATCATATGTAAATATAAAAAAATTTAACATAAATGATGTATTTATGTTTTACTTTGTAGCATGTTAAATATTAAATATTTATTTTGCAGATGTGTAGATACAATGCAAACATGTTATCGATTCTTAGATCTAACAGGCCCTCTATTGATTGGAGGTCTTTCGTTGTCTCCTGATAATTTTCATTATATTGAAAGACATTTTATTGGATGTATTTCTGATGTGTATATTGATCATCAGTTATTAGATCTTGATAGGTAAATAAAATTAAATAAATGAAATGCAGTTAAATTATAATAATAGAAATTATATCTATTTATAAATTTTTTTCTTTTCAGTTTTGTAACAGCTAATGGAACTAAATCTGGTTGCAAAAGAAAAGATAATTTTTGTAAGTCTCAGCCTTGTCTTAATGATGGTATTTGTGAAAATGGTTGGGATTCATTCATCTGTCATTGTAAACCTGGATTTATTGGAAAAGATTGTGGAAAAGGTTAGCATTGAAAAGTTTTATAATTGGTGTAAGTAAAATTATAAATTTAGTTAAGTAATATAATAAAATTATTTATACTACATGTAATTTAAATAAAAAAAAATTACTGTAATACAATATTTATCATTTCTAAGAATATTGCTTCAGCAACTTATTTGCTAGATTAAATTGTCAATTCACTATATTCCATAACATTTAAAAAATTTGTATTATATTCATAAAAAAAAAACAAATGAGTATATTTAAGAAGTCAATCCAAATTTACTCAAATGTTTAAATATAAAATAACTTTCATTCAAATTATCTAAATATAGCAAACCTCAATAATTTGACATTAGTTAATTCAAAGTGCTCATTTATTTGAAGTAAAATATTGTCCCCAATTAAAGTATACAATCTGAAATTATCATTATAACAAGATAAATTAAAATACAATTAATTTTTAATTTAAAACTGCATCCTAGCCTAGTTATGGACTAAAATCTTCATTATTTAAAATTCTTTTGTAATAAATTAAATTGGATGAAGGGTTACTTGCAGATTTAGATAAAATTTACTGCAAATGTCTGCTTGATGGCTGAATATAATGAAATAATCAAATAATACCAAGATTTAATTACATTTTTCAACATAGAACACTGCTTATTCTATTGGTCTTTTGCAAAAGTGAAGATTGAATAAAGAGCTTGAATTTAATGTTCTAATTTGAAGGAATAATAATATTTTCCATGAAATCATTATTAAATGAATTTTGATATAGTAATTTATTTGTTTCAAAAAATAACTTCATTTCATTGTTTTATAATTTAATCTTAACTGAAATATTGAATTGATTAATTCATATATAGTCAAAACTAGATCATATCCTGAAAAAATTATGGTGATTATAGTAGAATACTTAAAATCTTAGTCAGTGGTGTACCAAGGGAGTGAAGGGGTGAACTGCCCTGGGCATCTGATCAGAGGAGCCTCTGAAGAATCTTAAGTTTTAAATATATGTACCTATATGTAGGAATATAAAAAGGGGACTTTGTATTCTGGGAAGATGATTATGTATAAATATGCCATGTTTATGTTAAAAGCGTGAATGCTATAATTTTATAAGATATGAG
>WUQG02438102.1:0-13807 GCA_011317285.2 Androctonus mauritanicus
GGGACCCGAGACTCGAACCCGGGTCCTCCAGAGTGGAAAGCCGAAGCGTTTCCACGCGGCCAATCCGGCCGACCACAGAGATCTCTTGGCAGACCGTTAGTTTGCCATCATTGCTTAGTAATTTACTAGATTGAAAGTAATATAAACTCACACAAAAAAGATACTAAGTGGAGACTCTTCCAAATCACATCATTGACCAGCCATACCGTTGTAGGATCAGTCATTATATGAAGGATGGAGTTAAACAAGCCGAGGCCTGATCTTGAAAAAAGCTGGAGATGTAAAACTCGAAAATTGTTCCCTGATCCTCCTTTTCTATGTTGTTTTATATTACTTTCCAATCGGAAATTATAACAGACGTGGGCAGGATATTCCAATGCCCACATCTATAACAGAGTCGGCCTTCAGACGAGAGTTGGAAATTCGGATCCCTAGATGGAAAGCCAATACTTTACCGCGCGGTCATCCAGTTGATAGTGATAGTGTTTCAAACGAGCAAACATAATTTAACTTGACTTTATTCAGTGTCCCGCATCTCCAGCCTTTTCAGGAGGAGTCTGGCTCGTCAAACTTCATCCAAACTTTCAGAATGACTATCTTCTACTTGACACAATTACGATTAGACAACTGGAGCAGCACTGGCGGCGGGATGGCGAGTGGTAACGCTGTCGGCGTGCCACGCAGGAGGACCCGGTAATTCCTGGTAATTCCTGAAAAGTTTTTTCGGGGTGCTGAGCCCGCTCGGCGATCCCCGTCATTTATCTTCCGGTTCCTCTACAGGGTATGGGTATAGCCCGTGGTTGGAACTAGCCCCACCCTTAATAATTGTACCTGATTGGAAAGGGGCATAAAATATGAAAAAAAAAGATATAGTCCAGCCGTTTAATAATATCTGTTTGTAAAAGGCATAAAAAAGAGAGAGAAAGCTTTCTCTCCTTTTACATCTTTTTCAATCAGAATGAGTTAGAGAGAGAGAGAGAGAGAGAGAAAGGAAGTTTAGAAGTACAATTTCATCCATTCGGAAAGAATATTAGTTATTGAATATAAAAATTATAGATTAAAAATATAAAATTTTTTTGTATAATTATCATTGATCTCGATCCTAGAATCTAAATCCATTATTGCATTTTATATAATTCCATAAGTTCCATTTGCGATAATTTTATGTGCACTAGGATTCTACAGAACCGAAACATCGAGAACATGGCAGGTCGAATATAAATGATTGAATTTTTTAAAAATTTACTGTTGCGTATGTTAGACATTAAAATGTGCTATTCAAGATCGAAACTTGACCTATATTCAAATATATATTTTTATATGCAGTATGTATATATATATATATATCAATGTGTATAATGGAGACAAGGAAAAGTATATCAAAATTTTGAACTTAATTTCGTATATTTAGATATCAATATCATTTATTTGTTTAATTGTGCGTATGCCTTAACAAAATTACCCAGTAAATGAGGTCAAGCACTAACTTTTCCTATTGTTTGATAATGAGAAGTAAAAAAGAATTATGCATTTCTTCATTTTGCAACTGATTACGATAATTTTTCCCCGAATTAAAGTAATGTATAACTTAACAATGAATAAGTTGCTATTAACGCTTTTCCCTCCTAAAAAATAAAAATTTCGGAACGCGAATTAGCATCGAAATTGCGCAACATAAGAATTTTTTCTTTTAAAATGACTAATTTAATAATACCCGTTTTAAGTGTTTATTAATTTTTTTTATATTTTTCTTGATTTTTATATGTAGCGTAAAATATATTTAATCAGCTTTCTGGAACGGTGCTGCGACAAAAAGATTTAATTTATATTATATATATAAAAATAATTATGTTCACTCCCTAAAAATTGTCAGAGAAACATGTTCAAAATGCTACAAATTTATATAATTTAATTTTTCTTTATTTCAAATTTTCATTTGTTATGGATTATTAAAGACTAACATCTTTGCCGACCATATATTTTTTTAAAATCAAAGCGTCCATATTTATTATGCTCGCATAAATTAGTGGTATTGTCAAGTTTGATCTTTGAGATAGGAAGTCTTTCCTGAACTTTATAGAATTTTTGAAAACTTTTTTAATCTGCTCGTTAAAATCAATCTATTTTTAATCTCTTATTGTTTCAAAATTTTAGAAAAAAAAAATGTCTTCTTATTCATAGGATAACAGCACTGAGTTCATTCTTACGGTTATTATTATTATTTATTTATTTATTGCCGGCAAATGTCTTTGACATCAATGGATAACTAATTGCATAAGTTCTACAAACATTCATCATTGGAAGTAAATGGAATAAAGGTACAAGCAATTTGGTTTATAATCGATCTTTGACCCAAGACCCATAATAGCACGACATTACGTTTTATTAAAGCATGAGAGGTCCCTCACACCAAAGTTGTCCTTACTAGGCTATATATGTACATTTTAGGAGAAAGTAAGTTACGATGCCATGTTTTCTACTCATTCTAAAAATATATCGTCGAATTTGATATAGTGAAAACAGTTATAAACATTCATCACAGTTAAGTTTAGCTGTTACAGCGTTAACATTTTCATAAAAAAAAAAAAATTCTCGCGTTTGATGGGAGTAATTACGTTATGATGGAGAAAACATAAATATATTTCGATTAATAATCGATGAATTTTTACTCATAATCAATCGATTTTGAATTTTTGCTCTGAATTGATTTTTGAATTTTTGTTTTTAATTAATCGATTTTTTAATTTTTGATCTTAATTAATCGATTTTAAATTTTTGCTTTTAATCAATCGATTTTGAATTTTTGCTTTTAATCAATCGATTTTGAATTTTTACTCATAATTAATCGATTTTGAATTTTTGTTTTTAATTAATCGGTTTTTGAATTTTTGTTCTTAATCAATCGATTTTGAATTTTTACTCTTAATTAATCGATTAATTAAGAGAAAAAAATTCAAAATCGATTCGAAGAAGAATTATTTATTTCCAAATTCGCGCAAAAAAAAAAAAAAAAAAAAAAACCAAAAGACAATGTTAAATTAAGCGAGAGTTCCTAAAAGCCATCTTGATTAGTGACACAATTGTCGTATAGATGGCGCTATGTTTATTTTTAATTTTTTTTTTTAAATAGTTTTTTTTGTAAATATTATACAACAAACTATTACAGTACTTTATTTTAAAAAATTTTTATTAGCATATAATTCGTTACGGTTCGTGTTAAATCGGCATTTATAAAAATTCTTTTAACGGAAGACGAACCTTGGTCTTAGAAGAAGAGAATAGGTCATCCTTATAATTCTATTTTAATAGAAAAGACAGGAAAATCGGACATGGATGTCCTCGATCCAATTGAGACGAAACTAGAACACAAAATGTCATCGGGTCATCTGACAAATGACGTCAATAAAATATTTACAACCGAAACTATTAATTTTATAAAGAGGAAAAATTCTTTATTGACTAGGAATTTAATCATTTCTTTCCGATGGAGTGCATCTGTAACGTGTCCGAAGGTATGGAAAAAAATTATGTCATTATGTTTATCAGATCGTGCAGAGTAAATAATTTATTCCAACATCTTATTACATTAGAAAATTAGAGATTGGGAATTATTAGAAAGAGGATATCCATATATTCTTTTGTATAAAGTCAGAAAAAGTTCCCGATACGCATCCAGACGTTCGGCATCTCTTCACACATTCGTAAATCTTAAGCATAATTACCGCACATATATGCATAATTTATCGTAATAATGGCTTAGCCGTATATGTATCGCGAAAATGGCGGATCTAAATATTTAATTATGCATAATGTATATATTTTTTAAATGCCGCGTGTCTTCGGATAACCATAATTTGGTTTTTGACTTTTTAAGTGTAATTATCGCGTAACGGGTGATATGCCACCACTGCGATAACGTTTTTTACTCTTTTTTTTTAGTGCGAATCAACAGGTTTCTGCCTAATTTTTGAGTTTTGACGAAACTTGAGGATACAAAGACAAGCCAGCACATCGATGCAGTAGATGAGCAGAGTGTATAAGATGCTATAGATCTATCGAGGAAACATCATAAAATCGAGAGAAATATTTCTAACGGAAGCATACTGTTGTGTGAATTATGACAGAAACTAAGAACATTACGTCATATAGATGTAAACAAGCATAATGACGCCTCTCGTTATAAATGGTTCATAAATGTTACGCTCGATAACGTTTTTTGTTTCGGGTCACCGTAAAAAACGCTTGTTTTATTCGTTTATTTCTTCCGTATGAGAGTGATTTATTATTATTATTTTTCTGGATTAAAAACAAAATTAATCGTTCGGAGCTTACTAACACAATAAACGTATCTCGAAGTTGTTTTAACAAATCGAAACCACAGTTCCAATGCTTAATGTCTGCTAAAAACTGTTTAAAATTATGTAAATAATCAAATTATATCTCATCGAACTTTAATAAATCCCGCATTAAACATTTAAAAAAGTGGAGTGTGATCGATTTAATCTAAAATACGAAAAGTTTTAGTAACGCACGTTTGAGAAGTTGGATCGAATAAAGAAAGGAATTCCACATGGTTGCAGTTCTTCTATTACATTTAGATCCGAACGGAAGTAATCACTCGGAGGAAGTGACGTCACGACGAAAATTTTCCCTCCAGATGGCGACTCGGAACAATAGTACCGGAGGCCTACTCTATAGATCGGAGGAGGTTGTCTTGCCTCTCTGGCTGTTGTCTGTCTCCTGTACGCTATACGTGACAGTTTTTGGCTTGTCTGTCGCCTAAACTCTGTATCAGCCACACAGGATTGTGAAATGACCAAGAAAATCATGTGTCTCGCAACGTTATCGATAATTTACGCCTTTCATCTCCATAGGAAGTGAGCGGTTCCTTGTCAAAACAGGTAAGTTTATACACATTACCGTGTAGCGGCGCCTTTAATTTCATAATAATAATTTTCACAAATCATCGTCTGCCAATAATTTTTATTAAAATTATTAAATAATTTTTATTCGGAACTATGAAAGTAAAATAAATACGGTGTATTATTAACTCGAAACGCATCAGACGACATTTAAAGTGATTTTTTAAACGTGAGAAGTATATATATTATATATATATATATATGTGCGTGTTCACTCCGAAATTTATTATCGAAATTATCCCGAAAGTTTAATTTGATATGATACCATACTTTATATCAAATTTTCGTGGTAATAATCAGATTTGAGCGTGTTTTAACGCCGCTGATTAATTTTCTCGTTAGTTAAATTAGATTTTATAATATAAAATGTGCATTTTGCTGTATTTTTATATCTACTTCTGGGACTGCCAATTTTTTTTTTTTATTATTCTCGTTTTTTTTACAGTAAAACACGCAGTTTCCGAAGCGAAAAATTGATACATCCGCATTTTAATGACAGTGGAAAGAATTCATTTCCCACCCTATATTCTCCATTTCCTAGTATTATTTTATGAGGATATATAACCATATTTATTTACCTGAAGGATCTAGTCTAGATCTTTAGCCTGCCAAGGCTAGATAACTCCACCCACTTCCACTGTCCAGCCCGTTTAACTTGTTCCATTGGAAAGTTGCCAACGGTGTTTCTGCCGACAGGAAGTCCATCGGTGGAGTCACGTGACTGACAGCTGCTCGGTTAATGTTGTTTTTTTTTTGTGTGTGTGGGTTTTTTTAACGGACCGTATATAACTCAGCCGGGAGCCACGAAATTACATATCTGTCAAACCGATACGTTATAATCGAACCTAATTCCGAAATTTAACACACACACACACACACACACACAGTAACGCGGCGCATCACGAATGTGTTTCCTCGCAGGAAATGACCTTTTCCGGATTCGAGACGATCGTTAACGAATTAATAAAGGAAACGCGATTTTTTTCTTCTTCTTCGATGTAATTTGTTTATTCGTTCGAAAATTTCTGTTTTATTAGTCGCACTCGAGTTAACAACTATATAAGGAGAGTCGGAGGGAGGAAAAAGAAAAAAAAATCCGCGAGTAACCGACCCCACTTAATGTTTGGAGTGTGTAGACGTACTGTAGGCTATTTTCGAATTTCGAACGTGTTTTAACAAATTTCCTTCGTGTTCGACGTTATTAAAAACCACAAAAATTGCAAGTTTTTACATCTATCTCGTTTAGATTATTTACGGTTATCGTTCGTATCCGTCCTTCGATCTTTTCTTTTTAATTTTTAATTATACTTTCTACAGAATTGCGCTTTTTATTTTATCCTTCCGAAAGTTGTCGGTCGATTAATAGCGCTGTTGCGATACCAAATAATAAGTTATTACTATTATTATTATTATTATTATTATTTTATTATTCTGGAGCAGCTGCCAGGCGAACTTAAACGAGATCTTTAACGTATGCGTACGAGTCACGCGAGCATAATAGTTTTCGGAGTCAAACTGTTTTGTCAGAACGCATGCGATTACACGCGTAAATATGTCCTTATTAGAATATATCTTCCATTATTGTTTTCTTTTTTTTTTACAATACTGGAGTGACAATTGATACGGATGGTGCGTGTTAACTACTTGCGCTAGACTGTGTCGATGGGAAAGTAAGTACAAACTGCGAGGTTAGTGGGTCTCAGGCGCCATTTTATCGCTCCCGGCTCGTTCAACCGATAAAAGGACCCGAAGGTGTTTTTAAGACTTAGGGTATCGGCCCCTATATCGAATGACTCATAGATCATTGGCGTGCTTTCCGGAAACGACGACGAAAGAAGAAAAAAAAAAAAAAACGTGTCCACCTGCCCAACCAGCCAATTTAGCCTATAAGTGGGCGATCTGTAAAAATACATACCGATTTTCTCGGATATTAAATCAAATTGTGACACGTAAGTCGTGTTTTCGGTTAGCATAATTTATTAATGCCACAAGTACTCGCGATTAAATAAGTACTTCGTGCTAACAACGAAAGTAATATCGGTTTCTGTGCGGAGTGTTATTTGAACGTAGGCATATGTATTTAATAGTTCCGACAGGAATTTTTGTTTACAGATATTTTTATTGCCTTTACTGGAAACGTTTTATTACTCTAAGGAAATTAAAAAATAAAAAATGTAATGTGTAGTATTCGTGTCGGATAGATATCTGATAAATATAAACAAAATTACGTTTATATCACTCGTTTTTTTTTTTAAACGAATACAGGTATATTGAAAATTTTATGCCCTCTGAGAAAATTAGGATATATATATATATATATTTTTTCTTTAATTATTTATTCTCCGGATGAAAAATTTATATTTTTTATATGATGAGAGTAAAAATTAAACTGAGACGAACAAAATATATATATATATATATCGCAAGCTTAAAATTTATCGTTTCGTGTACGAGCGAGTATCCTAGTTTCTGAGTAATCACGAAAAATTGTAGCGCGTAAAATTATGTCACGTGCTGGTTTCGAATTGCGCATTTTATTTATTTATTTTTTAAAAATTTTATTTGTTCGTTAAAAAAAAAAATACGCAATTCGAAATTTATTTATTAAAAACTTTTTAATAATATAATTTTTTTGTTTTAATTCTCGAGATTTCGGACGATTATCGTCTTATGTAAAAAGATAAAAATCTTCATTTATGCATTGATACTTTTGACATAATTGACGTTTAAAAAAATGCGTTTTACCTGCACGAAATAATTATTAACTGTAAGAAACGTGAATTTTGTTCCATAAACTTTTAGAATGATTCCATAAACTGTTATGAAAGCCACGCATGTACAATATACGTTTGTAGCTTTGCTGTTTCTGTTAAATTATGCCAATTTTTGTCGTTAGAACGTTGTAAACCGATCCTTATATTTTTATAGTTATTGAGATCTTGCAATAATGATCATGTTTCCCAGTTGAAGTGTGCTATTCTCTGAAATATTTAAAGCAATCAAAAATTTGTTTCTTCTAATATTCTTGTATAGGTTATCATGAAAGTACAAGTATAAGAAAGGTACTGCTTAATATGATATTTTATTATTAATTATTAGTTAAATATTAAAATCGATGGATCGATTGTTTGATTCTTTAACATCTTTCTGAAAATTCAAATCGTTGTTACGGAAATAATAATGATTCGAATTCCAACATTTTCAGCCCACTAGTTTCTCAATCGAATCACAATAACCTGTGCTAATTTCATTCAAATCGAATAATAATTACGCCAGATATTGCTTAAAATATATGAACATCTTTTTTTTCTTGACGCCATATTCGTAACTTTCAATAACTCGATTGGATGTCGATAACAGATGCAAATTTTATTTAAATCGGAGAATATGTAAATATCGTGCTGACAGACTGAAAACGGACGAGTCTATTTCCTAAACGCTTTTTATTTCGTTTCCGAATGAAGAAGATCAAAAGTAATGTGCGCTAATTTATATAACTCTTGTGCAAATGCAATAAAAAAAATATCGTTCGGTAATTAAAATTTAGAAATTATTAATTCGTTATAAGTAGGTATAAATAGTTAAAAAATCATGCATAACCTATATAACCAGTGGCGGAGTGGCCAGGGTGTCAGCTTGCCCAATGGCAAGTGGACCCCTGATGAAATGGGTCCACTTGCCATCGGGCAAGTGGACCCATTTCATCAGGGGTCCACTTCCCTTAAAAATTCTTATAAAAATTAAATGATAGCCCTATAGTTGCAGATGAGCTCCTTTGTCTCCTGGCAGCCAACATGATTAGACCCAGTGATACACTGGGTATCATTGTGTACCCAGTGTACCACTATTTATATAACAAATTATAGATTAATGATTTTATGTAATGCAGTATTCGAGAAAAACAGCCGTACAGTAGTATTTTTTTTTTTTTTTTACTGATATAGTTTCCAAAATTCGGTTCCGGTTTACATTAAAGTTCTATAATTATAGAATTCTCAAAGAAAATAAAGTGCAAATGGCGAGATCTATTTTTATCTTCTTATTTCTATGGATTCGGAAAAACCTGTAAGGATCGTGTCTGGATTCGTCCTTGGCAAGGTTGGAACATGGCTATTGAAAATTTTTCCAAGTTTTTCTTTTTTTTACTCGCGGATTTTATGGTTGTCTGAAGATGTAACAGCGATACAGTATATGCTACCATAAAAATATATATATATATTTTTTTCCGAATTATTCCATCACAAAAACGCTTTGTCTAACAAGTAAGATCTAACCCGATAGATTCAAATATGGTTATGACGATAGTTCCAAAAAAAAAAAAAAAAATTTCTGAATCCAACACAGCTAGAGGATGTAAAAAAATTATCAAACTTTCATTTTGAATTTTTAATAGCCTAATTATTTTGATAAATCGTTTATATTAGAATAATAATAATAAAAAGAAATTCATTAATAACTTCAGGGAGAGGATTTTGCAATTCAAAATTTCTTCGTCCAACGGAGAAGAACGATATAATGACTGTTAAAAGATTTTTTAAAAATGTATATATGTGTAATTTTTTTTTTTTTTTTGTATAATCCCTTTTGGTCTCTCTCTTTTTTCGCGCGAATTTATTAGTAGAGCGGAACTGAACCTGTGCTGGACTGACACTGAGAAAGTACTAAATTCCGAAATAAAATACGTAACTTAAATGTTATATCTTTGGGAATATATTACGCTAGGTTGACGTTACGTTTATACAGATCCGTATCTAGAAATGTGCTCCGAATCGGCTTAGCAGTGTATAATAGTCACGATACGTTTCGGTTTTCAGGTGGAGGTCAGGAGGTAGGGTATAATTATGGCTACAGGAGAGTAGGCGTTCGACAGGTTTACCTTTGACACTTTAGGAATTGGGTCGACATCAGTGGTTATTGTTGCAAATTATAAAATTGACGATGAGAAACATTACGATTTTTATTGAATTTTGAGAAAATTAACATTAATAACTGTGTTAAACGTTTGTGTTTACGTGCCGTTGTAAGCATTAAGAGCATTCAGAGATGCGATTAATCGGAACATCCACGCCATTAATAATGATACGTTTTTTTTTTTTTTTTGTTCGATTTAAATTTAGAAAACGTGATCCAAATCGAATCATCTCTTCGTTATAGTTGCGAAATCGTTTTCTGGAAGAAATACTGATTTAATCATTAGATTTTTCGATTACTATCGTGTACATCTTGTCGATGTTCAACCAAGCAGTCGTATTTTTTTTATTATTATTTTTATTTTTAAAAGATCGACCACGTAAAAATTAAAATAGCTTTCGTTAAGAATTTTTAATCGGATTACTGAAGTCATTCTCTCTAAACGGAAGAGAAATGACGTTCGTTCTTTAGGCCAACTTATCTAAAAACACAGTTGTTATTTATAGAATATTGATCTGGGTTCTGTTTTCTTGGCGATTTCTCTTCGCCTAACTCTCGTGTTTTTGCTAACAAATTTATGTTCGAGCTTTTTGCCTTACTAAAACGAAATATGGGCTATTACGCTTGACTTCGAAAGATAAGTTATTTGAACTCGATAATGATCACCCGCGAATTTGACCAATCGCAGTTATGACCTATTTTCAAACGAGCGAATCGAAGCTTCGATTTCTTACCACGTCATCGAGACGTTACGCAACGCGCGATGTTTATTTCCTAAAACTGAAAAAGTTTAGTTTTTCTTTTTCCTGTTTATGAAGATAATTTTCATGGCGAGTTAATAAAAAGCAGAAAGGTGGCATATTTGCTTATCCCACACAATACGTGTCGTTGGAGAACGAGAGATAAATAAAAGCACCTTTCAGTGACATCATTCAGAGAGTTGTAACACAATAATGTCTGAAGTGAAGCGACAATAGTCACCTTTGTCACGACTACCCTCCGTTGAAATGCCAATGAACTCTTAAGAGTTATTTTTGATGAACTTGTTACATAATTAAAGATATATTAATGTTATAAAACAATGAGGGTAATTAAACCAGTATCCTTTCTCTTTCGGAAAAAAATCAATTAAAAAAAAAAAAGAAAAAAAAAAGGTTTCGAAATGCATCCTCGATCAATAGCCCACGTAGAAAATAATGTTTGCGAAAGTTTATCACAAACCAAACCTCTTCCATGCTCCATTCATTTTGAACTATAGGAGTTTTGTCGGATTTTTGAGCAATTTCCGAAGCTTTTTTTTTATTTTTCCTCCTCCCCCGAGTTTCCGCTTACAAAATTGTCAGGGGGTCTTTTTTTTATGATTGGTTGCACACGGAAAGATGTTATGTCCGATATAAGCGTACTTCCTCGAAGGATTTACAAATGCAGAAATAACTGTTCTCTGAACGAGCATATCAAAGAATAGGGCCTTGACTTGTCACCTTGAATGCAACCTTGAGCTAAACACGCTGCTAAAGCTTGGGTTGATGG
This sequence comes from Androctonus mauritanicus, assembly GCA_011317285.2. NCBI lineage: Eukaryota > Metazoa > Arthropoda > Arachnida > Scorpiones > Buthidae > Androctonus > Androctonus mauritanicus. Next base: position 11,364 of record WUQG02438102.1, read on the forward strand.
CACGTGACATCCTTGTTTAAAAAAAAAAAAAACAAAAATTGTTTTAGTAATTGGTTATTGTGTCTCAGTTTTAAATTAAAGACGTGCGGTTATGTTTATAAAATGTCACCATTTTTACGTGTAAACCTAATTGAATAAAATGCGAAATCAAAAAAAAAATTTTTTTTTCTTGAGTATTGGTAACGTTACTCGAGCGTAAAACGAATTTTTAGAAACAGTTTAAAGAATATTCATCGGTTCGGAAGATTCTATCTGCTGAATTGAGCAGGTTTGGGAAAATATGTTGCATGCCCACCAAATGAATAATTTTTGTTGTTATAAACGCAAATGGGCGGCAACTCGCACGCAAAAGCAAAATAACATATAGATTATTAAATAATATCGTTTAGCGAAAATAGTAGTAACCGGCAAGTGTCATGAATATCCACTTATTTTAAATGAAGATTATTACTTATAAATTTGCACAGGAAGTGTGAAATCCGTTTTGAATGTCTTGTTTGATTTATTCTGATATTTTAAACTCAACCAAAACTCGTTTAATATAACATTTTTTTTTTCTTTCACATTTTGTTAATCTGCTAATTTTTAACTTACCTACAAACTGCAATTCGCAGACTATAGATAACAATGGATGATGTGCTCTTAGTCAATGGCTATCAGAGGAAGGCAAGAGGGGCGGCTGCCCCGGGCCTCGCGATTTTAGGGGCCTCGATTTATAACTCAATATGTTAGAAAAAATATATTTTTGTATACTTTTATACTGTTCGAGCTTCAGTGTCTGTCAAAATTTGAAATTCTCTATCAGTGTTTTCGCTTTTCTTGTACACTTACTACTTATATTTGTCAATTTTGTCTTCTTTTTCTTGACGGACCTCAAAAATATTAGTCGCCCCGTGCCTCGCATTTTCTCTGAATGTCCATGCTCTTAGTAATGCTTTATATGACTATAATCATGTTTTAAAATTCTAACAGATTAATATAGTTACTTATAATATTCAATAAAACACTTATCGAAATTTTTGAATTTTTCCGCTAAATATTTGTGGTTTTCAGTATAGGTTTTCTCTATGAGTGTCATTCGAGTGTTTCGCGAAATTTTTTTAGTCGAAATATCGTTTTAAAATTTTTACTAATAGAACAATGAAAACTGGTTTAAATCTGTAATTCTCTCCACATCTCATATCTGAAATTCAATAGAATTTTACGTTTTTGAAATTATCAACAATCCCAGCATAACAAACAGGAAAAAACATGGACGAAAATGTTTGACATTCCAAACAATTACCATTTGTTACTTACAAGGTTCCTCGTCCCAAAAAAAAAGGTAGAAAAGCATTCGTTTAGATCAGTCGTAATAATTTTTGCAGTAGCGTACCAAGAATTATTTATATTATTATTTTTTTCCCTCAAGGATGTCAACTTTTGAAAGATTTTGATTATGGCATAAACTTTGTTTTTTTAATTTTCAGATCTTTTTTTTACTATCGAATTAAGAGATTTATTCATTCGTAATTTTTATTGAGTTATTAGCGAATTAAAAAATAATTTTCAAATATCGAAAATAACTAGCGGATTTCTAGGAATATCGGATTACAGCTTTTTTCCCCCTCTGATATAGATTATAACTTGTGAACAGTAATCATAACAAGTGTAAAAAGAGCAAAATTAGCTTTAAATATAAATATATCATCCAGTTAATGTAAAATATATATATATATTTAAACGTAAAGATAATTAAACCAAAAGAATAATTAATGTATCAAGCCATTTCAAAAGTGATGTCGTTTTTTTATATCGTACTTGTTCAAACATGTCTCGGCTTGTCTAAACATGAATTTTTAAAGCTTTTGGAACGTTGGAAGAGTGTTATTGATTTAAATGGAGTATATATATTTGATTAAATTAGCAAGTGATTTATCTTTTATATCCTTTCAAACTTAATACTATAAATTATATTATTTTCGGGATGACCTGATATATAATGTGTGGAAAAGAAGAATCAGAACATTATAGAGTATTATCAGTGGCATTCCCAGAGGGAGGCGAGGGGGCGGTCCATCCCCTCGCCCCCTTCTGAGTACGCCACTTGGTGCTCTTGGCACGCTTGACCCCCATTTGGCACCAAGCTGAATGGGGGGCAAGAGCATAGAATATCATTACTGTTCAATGCTCTGGGTACCTCCTATATCATTACTATGGGTATCATTGCTCTGGATATCATTACTCCTGTATCATTGCTCTGGATATCATTACTCCTGTATCATTGCTCTGGATATCATTACTCCAGCATCATTATTATTGGTATCATTACTCCAGTATCATTATTATTGGTATCATTACTCTGGGTATCATTGTTCCTGTATCACTACTATGGGTATTATTACTCCTGTATCATTGCTCTGGATATCATTACTCCAGTATCATTATTATTGGTATCATTACTC
>WUQG02438113.1:0-13805 GCA_011317285.2 Androctonus mauritanicus
TTTTCCCTCGCCTTTGAAATTAAAAATTTCGATATATAGAAATTTTTTTCGATATATAGAAACAAATTTCAATGGAACTTTATGGGACTAACAAAAAACTTCGATATACGGAGAATTTCGATATGTAGAAGTTCAATATATGGAGGTCCGACTGTATTTTCTTAATGGCATTTCTTAGTTAAAAATTTTATATGGTCTCCTCTGCACTGTCTCTGATGATTATCAGTGTCCCTTCTCTTCTATAAGTTATAAGTTCTATAAGTGTATTTCTTCTTATATAAGAGATACACTTATAGAACTTAATAAACTATAAGTTTCCTCTTCTATGAGCACTTGAAATCTGTTCTGCAACTTTAGGCTGTATTCTTCTTCTTGGTCTTAAGCTGTCCCATATTGATCTTTTGTTCTCCTTGTTATGTTAGTCATTTTTTTTCATGTTAAATGTCCAGCTTGGATGTTCAACATGAAAAAAATATTTCCATTGCTGCTGCTGACTGAAAGCTATTTTCCTATGTTGTATATTATGAAGTCAATTTGAAGGATTGTAGACCAGTATTTCTCCATGTTGGTCTAATGTGTATTGGAGAGGAAGAGCAGGGGCTATCCAATAGTTTATACAACATTGAAATTTTTAATAATTAATATCTATCCACAGTTTATTATTATTAATTTTATACTCGGTATTCATTATTATTAATTTAATCTATACCTACCATTTATTATTATTCTTTTTAAATTTTCATTATTTCTGTTAACCTTTAAGTTTTTATATCCTCCTATTCAGTTATTCTCTCTTTAGTGCTTTACCCTCTATGTTATCTCTACCCTTGCAAAATTTTTATAGATGATCAAATAGTTTAATTGATTTAAAATGTATTTTATTATTCTGAAATTATTGCAGTCAGTTGAAATAAGCTATAATATATCATTATGAAGTTAAGTAATTTTTTCACTTCCGGTAATTTAATCATTCCTAAGCTTGGCAGAATTTTGATTCATTAAAGCAGTGATTCTCAATCTTTTTTAAACGGCAGAACACTTTTGGTACTAGTAGAAAAATAGCAGAACACCATCTTTCTTAATGGTCTAAAGAAGGAAAAAATTAATAAACTACATAATGGGCAATGCAAATATATATTTTTGTCTCTAACAAATAATAAATTAATATCCGAAATCAAATTATGGTCTGTTTCACCTTAACATCGGTCTGACCTCAAGAAATGACATCGTCATGTGGCCTAGGCACCTAACAAACAAAAGTGTATTCCTCTGCCAATAGATATTTTAATGTATAAATAGGAATATAAATATTATAAGCGAATGTTAATCAAGTAGAAGTAGAATATCTCAGTTATTTATATGGAATTGTATCAACACTTAGCTTTAGAATTGGAAGGTCAAAAGTAACAACTTGAAATTTGAAAACTCCTTTACAACAGGCGAAATGCTTGTGGTGATTCAATTAATATAAGTTCACGAATACAGGATACTGTACAAATAAAAACTAAAAACTATTGGGGTGGATAGGAGTAGGATGAATAAACATGTTGCCAAGTTGTTTAATTTATCGTAAAATTGTTTTTATGATCCAAAAAACTTAGCACTAATGAGCAATACAATAAACTTCTTATAACAATCTTTTTATTTTCAGAAGTGCTTTCAGCTATTCATCCATCGTCAGCTGCTATATCAAGTGTTCTAACATTCTAGAACATTAAATTTTAAAACATTAAATTTCTTGCAAACAAATCTAGGATTTCTAATTACATATATTTTTTCTTTTTCTTAATTCCTTTGCAACATTTCCATTGTTGCATGAATTCGATCCTCGTTCTCCCTCAGCCTCCGTCTTTCTCATGGTATTAAAATTGACCTAGATCTTGAACTCGCGGGACTCCTACCACTGTAATGTTATACTAATAGCATTCACAAAATATTCCATTGACTTCAAAAAAGAACTTTGTTTTATTCAATTACAACTAACATTACAACTGGTAAGTAATAAACAAAATTAATAATTAAAGCTAACGCTTCTTCTCTCTCTTTTCTACGTATTGACAAGGTCATCCATTTAAAAGTTACTATCATAAACCAGGACAATACTATACCACCATAAAGTCCACAACGACAAACACCAAACAGCACAACAGAAGAAATATCCAAGTTTTCACCGTCACCTTGCCTCACCTCCAACACCAGCATTGAGAAGAGAAGACACCTGTGCCATCCCATGGCAACTCTTTTATGCAGAGGCTAATTAACATAAATGTAACACTAAGAAAAAATAAAAGTTATTTCAAACAACTTCAAGTAAATTAATTTTTCTTTTTCCATTATATGACACATTGATTCACTTCATTACACACTTTACACACTTTATAAAAAAACAAATTAATTATAGAAAACAAATTATCGAAAAATGTAATGATGAAACTAATACATCACCAACATGGCAATGGTTGTGCCTGGATCCTTACATCACCTCCCACTAAAAGGGCCAATACTGGGGGAACAAAAGGGGCACCTAGGATTGCCCACTCCTCTTCTTCTGTTCCTTCATAAAAAAATCTTTCTTTGATACATAGATCCTCCACCTACAATAATAATTCATCCTTAATATAATCAGGCATATAAGGTGCAACCTCTGGAGTATTATTACTATTCTGGAATCAATCAGCACCATCAGACACAATCCTCCTGCAACAAGCTGACTTAGGCCTTTTTCACCTCCTAGACGAATCACCACTACCAGATCCTTGAATACCACCTTGAGGAACATGAAAAGCACAATAACATCCTGAGGGCAGGTACAGGATCCCTGTTCGGGCGCCAATTGCAAAGTCGCTAATTCTATTGAATGTCGATAACAATAATAATAATTATAATTAAACCTAATGGTTAACACGACTCTGCAAATCCAGAGTTCTGCCTGAGCTCGGGTATTTACTATTTTCTAACTTAATATATAATTCAAAAACAATGATAAAAGTTTAACGTCTAACTGGCAAATTAAACAATCGGAACTTACAAATTATAAAAGTATCAAACTAGTGTTAGAACTAAACTGGCAAAACTATATCAGAAACTTACACTAATAAATTGAATAAATTCTCAAAACAAGTTATATAACAAAAAATATGAAATTTATTAGACTCAGAAACTACTTACAAAAGTGTAATCAAAGTTTCAATCAAGCAAATTCAAATAATCAATAAAGAAAACTTATTTAATCAAAACTCAGATGTTCAAAATTCAATAAGAAATAAATCTTAAGACTACTTAAATCCTAATACCTCCACAACTGATACAAACTTCAAACTATTGCAGATCTTTTACAAGAATTCAAATATGTCACTCAAGCAATTTCACTCTGAAATCAACACCTCTGTGTTACACCTCGCTAAACACCTCTCCGAGTCATCGGAAGGCTTAGGCTTTTGTACTAGGTGACATACAGTCCCGCATTACTTCATTTACATAAATTCATGCAACAAGTTTAATTTTATTAGTTTACAGAAGTAAATCAATTCATGTCATCCTCTTTACAATTTAATCATAAACCTGAACACAACATCAATAAAAGATCATTCTTATTTTCTTATATTGGATCAGTGGTAAAATTATTTAGATGAGATGACGTCACAAATCGAGAAAGCTCTTTTGGAAGACAAATGTCCGTTTCGTAACATGTAATTATCAAATACTAAGACGGAGAACGTGGAAGTAAGTTAACTCTTAAACAAAAATATAATATGTTAAATAATAATGAAATATAAACAATAAAATAATAAGAGCATAATAAAACAATAAATAGGATAGGTCAGAGTTAACCTCTTCACATACATATTCAATATTATTTGATAATTATCGAATATGCTTTTCAATATATTCTTGATGCTACTAATTTTTTGTCATTATCAACTGTATGATATGCATCTCAATTCAAATCTTACAAATAGGAAGAAATGGTGAAATAAATATCACCTAAAGTTGTTTACATATTGCAGAAAAGATAATTTGTAATTTAAGTAAAAAAAATTGAAAAATTTTGAAAATTTACAAAATATCAAGAGATAATGAAAAGCAGGAGGGGAACAAAGCAATCTAAAACCTTCTCAAGAATAATATAAAATCATGTTCAAAGTTTGAAAGATGAGAAACTTTTTGGTTCTTAAGTTATAAACTGACATATAAATACATTAATATAGCTGTAATAAATAAATTAAAGAATACTTATAATGATATGTTTTATATAGAATATGAAATAACAACTTTATTTTTTTATCAAGATAGTTTAATTGATGATATAAATTTGAGGAATACACATAAGATAGTCCTTGATTTATAACCAACTTGTATTTATGATGGTGATGTCATTGATAAATTCTGTTATTGGTCAATGCAATTGACCTGGGTTCAATTTCCTGATCCAATGGTCTGATACATAGAAAGCATCTTTTTTGTGTCTGATTCTTGTATTTTTCTGTTTGTTATGTTTATTATAATAAAATGGAATGTAATAATAAATATTGGTAGTGGACAATTCGTAAATTTTTGCATTTCTGATTTCCAATGGCGGGATTTGAAATTCTTGGAACTAAACTCTATTGTAAGTTGAGGATTACTTGTATATTTGTCAGTGAAATGATCTAAAAAATATAAGTACAGATATTCCATATTTACAAAAATAATTGGGACAGAAGTTTTTTGTGTAACATAAAATTTTGCAGAAGTCAAAAAATAAATTTCAACAAAAATTTTGAATCAAACTCCCAAGGCTAGATAGATTATAGTGATTGCACCTATATAACTTTATAACACTATATTGTAACTTGATTGCGAGTAAGATAATGCCATATGGAACAATATTGTATCAGTAATATGATACTTATGATCAATAAACAATATAAAAAAATAAATAAATCAATACCACAAACTTTTAAATATTGTAAACCAACATGTTTGCACTTTTTCTAACACAAATAAGTAGATATTTATACTCTCTATCATAGAAAATAAAAAATAATGAAAAATATTTAATGTAAAATCAAATTTATGGAAATTGGGGAATATTGAGGCTTAAATATATGTAACATTGCTTTTATAATTTAATAAATATAATTTGTATCAAAAAATTCAATTTACAAGCCTCTATCTTATCTTAAAATTAATATCTAATGAGCAAAATTTTCAAAGCAGAATAAAGTGCATTTAATATAAATATAGAGAAATACATAGAGTGTATTACTGTTATAAAGATACCACATAAGCATGTTTAATACATAATGATTCTAAATTTTCAAAATAATTAATAAATATTTATTTGCAAATTAAGCTGAGCCTTATATGAATAAATATCTTACATAAAAGAAATCTGAGGCAAACAGCACTCAATGAAAATCTTAAATAGGGGGATCTTTTCCTTATGATACTGAAAAGTGAGAATGCCTTTCTTGTTAATATAGTTAGAGTGGCATATGCCACTTTAACTTTGCTTTCTGGTCTGGTCTGAGATCCTACCATAATCGTTCTATGTCTCTCTCCTTATTGAATCATGTATATGTGTTTTATTATCTGTTAAAATAAAAAATTCATTTGTAATGAATTTTTTCTTTTAAGAGATGCCTTTTTACAAACATTTTTAAAAAAAAATTAAATTATTATTCCCTTAATGACTTTAAACAATTTACTTTATTTTCATCTTGGAGAATATAAATTTCAGAAATGGATTTAATATATTAAATTTAATATACAAAACAAATTTCACTAAAGTTTATCAAGTGAATTTTAATTTGTTTTTAAAAATGACTTTCAGATTTTAATTTTGGCATCAGTATATTATTAATGTTATTTTAATAGGAAATTAATACAAATTAATCATATAATCTTGGGTATTCTGATACATACATAGGTATTTTCCAACTTATGTATCTAATTTCTGTAAATCCAAACAAATCTGTAATAAATATTGATAATGGGCAATCCATAAATTTTTGGCATTTCAGAATAGATTTGAAATTCTTGGAATTGAACTCTGTTGTAAGTCAAGGATTACCTGTAAATTTGGCAGTGAAATGATTTTAAAAATATAAGTACAGATATTCCATGGTTTACACAAATAATTGGGACAGAAGTTTTGTAAAAAAAAAATTTCCAAATGTTTTTCTTTTTTTTTTTTTAAGATATAGAGCATAAAAATTTATTGTATTTGCAAGATACAAGTTTGAACATGTTGGCTGACAACATTAAAAAATCATATTACTTTATTTATTTGTGTTTATTGTATTGGTTGTTGATTCTTAAGTATCATATCATACCATGCAGTATTGTCTTGTTTTCAGTCAGAGAGTAATATGGTGTCATATTATGTGGATAGGTGCAATCACAGTAGTCCTCTAGATCCAGTAATTTTTTGCTTCAGAATTTTTGTTAAAAATCATTTTTCCAACTTCTGCAAAATCTATGTTAATAAAATCCTTTGATCTCAATTATTTGTGTAAATCAGAGAATACCTATATATATATATACATTTTTTCAGATTTAATTCTTTTATTCAGCTTATTATTAGTCATTTGTCATAAGAATAACTGGATCTTTCTTTTGTATTTACTCTTATAACATATTTGAATAGATGTTTATTTAAACTGCAATAACTCAGTCAGTTATATAGGAAAAATATTATTGACATTTTTTAATTGAAAAGTTTTCAACCATCTTTATCATCTAAAACATCAATAATTTAATTAAAATAAATCAGTAATAATTCTGTTTGATATTCAATAATGGTTCTTGTTTCTTTTTAAGTATAATTAAATAATTTAAACTGTAGCTATAGTAACTACAGTATTAAATATACACTAAATAGCTATTAATAAGATTATTTATTAATCGTATTAACTAGCTATTAAATATATATCTCCAAATAAAAGGAATATGATATTGAAATTAAAAATGATATTGAATGATAACAAATAAAAATTTATATTATTTCAATATACTAATTAATATTGCACATAATATAATTTTTAATAATTTATATTATGGTAATTAATGGCTATTAATTAATAAATTCACATTAAAATAAAAATATATAACATATTTGAAAAAATCAAAGGAATTAGTTTTGATAACATTATAGTGAAATGCAAACTTATGGTATTTTCTGAAAAGATCTTACCTAAATAATAAGATCAAATATTTCCAAAGAGGAGTCAGAATAACATCTTCAACAATTCTGAAGCAAATATCTTGATTAATTTCACTCTGGAGTTTATTATATATTAATCCCAACATAAGAACACATGTATCAATACAATTACATATATCAATCACAAGTTCTCCAATTTCATTTTTTAATAAATTTATTTCACTTTCATTAATGATGCAACTATCATTTCCACCTGTTTGATTTGTTACTGTATCTTGATTTAATTCATGATTAATATCTGCACACAAGTATTCTTGAAATTTTTTATTAGATGTCAATAAATTATTACATTTTTCATGAAACAAATTTTGTTTGAAATTTAACCACTTTGTTAGAGGATGATAACTATTAAGAAAATAAACCAAAAAATAATTTGTTAGAATAAAACTATTTTTTAATAAAATAAAATATTAAAGTTTACATTATTAGAGAATATACAAAATAAATTTTATAAACTTAATATCATTAAATTTTAAAATAATATTTATAAAATATAACCTTTTTAAAGTTTTCAAAATAATATCTTCAATGCAATCCTTATTTATTGGAACAACTTCTAATTTTTGTTGAAAAAGCTTCATCCAAGGCTTTTAAAAAATAATTACAAAATTATATTTTTATTACAATATAAAACTAAACTTATTAAATTTAAGAACACAACAGTTCATGGTAATCTAACTTGCTTATTATCAAAAGTAAGTCCAGTACACAGCACTAAATGCAAGTATACTTGCATTTAGTGCTGTGCACTGAACTTACTTAAGAACACAATATATTGATTTGTAATTAAATTGCAATAAATCCTATTATAATATATTCAATCAATGATTTCTTTGACAAAATAATGTTTTGCTAATTGCAGCTTATTAATATTATTTAAGCAAATATTATTTATATTTACTCAGAATTAATCTCTATTATCAGACACAGCTAGCTATCAATTACTTTTATAGTTCAATATGTATGGTTGTATTTCTTAAAATTAATTTTCTCAAAATGGAAACATAAGATGTGAGTGTATTTCAATGTATAGGGTATATCTGAATTACACATAATAATTAGGTAGTTCATATTCTACAATTAATTTTTTTATAAAAACATTACCTTAATCACTTTGTTAAGAGATATGACAAAAAATATAATTGAAAAAAGCAAGACTGCACTTTGATATAATTTTATTGAAGTCAATTTAATTAATACTATATGGTCAATCAAATATTTTTACAGATGTGCAAAGTAGCCACCATTACATTCAAAACAATGTTAAACTATACTGTATCATGAATTTCTGGTTTACTGACAGATGACAGGTCTATTATAAATGATCATCCCTGCCATTACTATAATATTCCATAAGTCATCCTGCATATTGTATCATTGGGAGTGCTCATTGCAGACTGAAAACTACAGCACTACACAGTCTATATTCCTGTTAAATGAATGAATGGTTACTCAGTTGAATGTGCTAATGTTGTCATATTTCTATAATGAAGTATTTAAGACTATAGGTTTACATAAAAAATTTTGTTTGTTTTTAACTGTAGAATGCCATTCATCTATTTATTGTAAGCAATTTAAATAAACTCTCTAATCAAGTAATAAGTTAGAAGTTAAAAATTACTTTTCAAATTAAAATTTTCTAATGAAGCATAAACAATATAGACTATATATAAAGTAATTTTATTTTTTAATTTTAAATTGACTGCATAGCAGTTGTGACTGACATATATATAAACTTTGGTTTCTGAAACCTCAATATAAGAGACCCCAATTTTATGAGCAAATATAATTTGTATCAAAATTTGATTTACAAGGCTTTGCCACAATTTTATGAGTGAAAGTTTCAAATTCAAGTAAGGCACTCCTTGTTAACATGAAATAATATATAAAGGGTAAAAACAATAACAGACATATTATACAAGTGTTTTTCATAGAACATTCCAAATTTTTAACTATTTTATATTTATTTAAAATTTGAATGTTATTTTATTCCATATGTGGGGTGTATTCTGATTCAATTATATTGAATCAGAATATAAATTCAAATTATAAAATAAGTAAATTAACTAATATGATAATTTGAATATGTAAAATTTGAATTACATTCTCAAATTTCAATATAAAATATAGTCAGCCAAATTCATCATGTGAAATGATTTCATCTTTTCACCATAGAAGCCAGAATCAAATTAAGATTCAAATCCTCAAAACTTATATGAGAAATCACAACTCAGGTCTGTCTTTCACAATTCATTTCACTTCTCCAATGTCAATCAGATTGTTATATGATATAATATTACCTTATAGCCTGAAGTTTCAGATTCAATTCTGGATTCAGGAGCCATATTTTATCAGGAAGGGTCCTAGCTCATTGAACTAAATTCTTCAATTGATGTCTCATCCTACTATGACTGAGTAGATGGGACATCAATTGGTATAGTTGTTATTGATATGCTTCATCAATTTGTAAGGATATAAGTGGGCAGAAGGATAGTTAACTTACTTTTTGTTAAGCTGTCTTATCACACATAAGATATGCTATACAAACAATTTTTAAGTTTACATTGTTTTATACAATTTAAAATAATCAAGAATAGTTACTCATCAAATGAACATCTCATAACATTAATTAGAACATATTATGCTTCTAAAATAATTATTTAAAATTATTTTAAAAATATAATATGTTGTAATTATTACAAACTTCTACATTCCTAATATTTGGCAATAGCTATTTTTAAAGTCTATCATATGCTAGCTAACATCAATGATGAGATCAACCAAAAATTTAAAGGATGTGGTTAGTTCAATAGACCAAACCCAAACCTTTCCTTAAAAACTGAAGAGAAGAATTAAACTGTAATTTTAATAATTATTTTTAAATGGTGGCTATAATGCCACCATCTGTTGAGTAAACAATTAACTAATTAAACAGATGGTAGTAATGTAAGTTTCTAAATTAATCATTACATAAGCTTCTTGAAATAGAATTCTGCCTAATGCCACAGTAGTCTAACTAATAAGATGGAGTGCTATCCCAGACTTCTCAGTTCAATTCTGGTGCAATGGCAAAATTTTATTTCAGGAAAAAATTAATTTAAATTATAGTATAATTATTAATTATTAAATGAAGCCACCCTAGCTCAAATTTAAAAATTAATTAATTATTAACTCAACAGATTAACTGGTATTGTAGCCTTGATTTAAAAATAATTATTAAAATTACAGTTTAATTCTAAATTATTATACTAGAGATTAATTTCATTTAGGATATTTAGTTTGTGGTGTTGGTATGTTGATAAATGAGAGAACAAAATAAATCCATATTAAAATAGAGATATGTGAATGACAGAATGATATGGAGAAGATGAAGTTAGGATTACAAAAGGTGGATAAATTTTGTGCTCAACTTAAATAATACTTTAATTTTTATTAAAATATATGCCATATTAGACCATATTCATGATCTAGAATCAGTTACAGGATAGTACTTCATGGTACCATACTTGCTACAAATGAGATTGTGGAAAAAAATTTTGGTGTGATTTGAGAGAGTACTGTGGCAATGAATGAATGATTAGCAGAGCAGTATGAACAAAAATGATGGGTAGTATAGTCATCTCAAACTGATGAGAATGGGGTCTGACTGATCAAAGTTTGTGCTAAGAGAAGGTTCTCTCAAATACAAGATCATTCACCAGTATATATTGAAACAGAATTCTAAAAATAAAAAAATCGCAAAACGTTTTATAAAGAAAACTATGCAGTTATAGTAAATCCCTGATTTATATGATTCTGAGTTCCTTGGTTTCAGAGATAGGCAGGATACATAAGTATATTTATTTGGGCTGAATTTCTATAAAACATAAACAAACATTCATTAAACAATTTTATTTTTTCTGAAAAATATCACTTAAGGCTTTTAATTTTCATATCTACACTTACAGTATGCTCATGTTGTTTAATTTATTAAGTCTTTGTCATCATTCAATTTACATTTGATGTGGACATAATTTTACTATTATTTCTCCCATCACCATATAACCTTATTCTACAGTATACAGATCTTTCCCAATTTACTTTTATCTACTTCCTTAAATTCAAACTTATGTAAAAAATTTTCCATTTTTTTTTTTTTGAAGTATAGAGCATAAAAATTTATTGTATTTACAAGATAGAAACCAAAAAATATGTTGCTTTACAACATTCAAAATATCATATTACTTTATTTATTTATATTTCATGTATTGTTTGTTGATCTTAAGCATCATATTACTGGCAGACACAATATCATACCATGCAATATTGTCTTCCTTTCAGTCAGAGATAACATGATGTCATAATGTAGTATAGATGCACTCACAGTAGTCCACTAGCTCCAGTAGCTTTTACTTCAGAATTTTTGTAAAAAAATCATTTTTCTACTTCCAGAAAATTCAATTTTCATAAAACCCTTCAGTCCCAATTATTTGCATAAGTCAGAATACTTATGCATGGAAATTTTCAGAATGAATTAATTATATAAATAAGATATATTTATGAGGCACATTACAAATTCATAAATGCAAACAGAAATTGTATTATTGATTTATCTTTGCATCTTTCTGCTTCAGCACAAATGTAAAACATTTCAAAAAATGCAAAAAAATAGCTCAAGAAAATAGAAGTTAAATTATCTGTTTGAAATTCTGCATTTAATTTTTTATGCAAAAAATGCAAACTTTCCAGATTAATTCTTAGAAGTGGTTCACCAAATTCTTGCTACTGCTATTTTCTGATATTAAGTTGTTTATTTCAGTAGATTCTTGTTCAAGTTAAATTACTTTTTTAAGAAAGAATGATTAATTTATAAAAACTAACAAAACAAAAAGATAAGAGATATCAAGATTCTAAAAAATATATTGCAGTAGTATTTTGTTGACAAACATGAAATTATTGATTGTTCATTGGTGTCAAAAAAATTCATAGAATATTTTTCTGAGAAATATTAAAAACTGTATATTTACGAATACAGTTGATAAAGAATGATCTTCAAATATATAAATATGATTATAATAGCATATTTTAATACATAATTTTAATTATAATAATTTTCAATTCAGCATAATTTATTTTCATTTTGAATTGATAATAAGCATAATAATAAATTAAAACATTAAAATAAGCAAATAACTAGATTATGTATTAGAATGCATTAATACTTTTATTATATTTGTTGATAATGTTTTACCAATGAAGAATATTTGTTGAAGAAGAAAATTGCATAAAATTTTACATTATATTTTGATCAATTTGTAATACTTATTTTCAAAAATTCTATAGATTTATATATATTGATAATTGTTTATCAACAATGTCAATGTTGAATGCAAAATAAACTACCTGTTCTTCATATTGAAGAATATTTGCATAAAGTTGACATTTTTCTTTTCCCATTTCTCCATTTTGTGATAATATTCTAAAATAATAAATTTTAAAATTATTACTGTATTATCATTATTGTCCTAATGGCATTGTAGACTAAATAATTATAACCTAAATTAAAATATAATTTAAAATATCTCTGGAAGACATATATCACTGAACAAAAAAATTTTCTCAAGAAGTCAAAAATGATCTATTTTCAAAATATAGCATATACAGTATAACAATTTATGAAGTAATTTTGTAGATTGCTACAGTAGAAAATATTTGTTGAAGATTCATATGTGCAAAAACGACAAATCAACTCTTTTCATATTTTTTGTTATTGAAGAAAATTTTGTCTGTTCAGGATATACTTTCAGTCTATAGAAAGTTCATTATTCTATAGGCCTACAAAATAATACCAAAATTTATATTATTCTTATTTTATTATGTTCAGGTTTACAAATACTTACAAAAAAACAAACAAATAAACAAACACACACACCTCAAATTACAATAGGATTTGATTTTGAATCTCATTGTCACAAATCAGAATGATAGTAAGTCATAAATGCCAAAAGTTTATGGAAAAACAAAATTGAAATTTTAATTTAGTCTTTTCTTATTTTTTTTATCATTTATTAATAAGAATTTATTTCATTTTGATATAAAAAATTCATGATTTGATTTTATCCTAAGCATTAGGGGGGACACTGTGTATATATATAATATACCGTATATGCTTTTTTAATCATTTATTAAATCATTTTTATATATTAAAAAATTTAAATTTGTATCATAAAATTAATCATTATTTTAAATTATTTGTATAATTTCTTGTGCAGTATATATATATTTGAAAATAAATATAATCTAACCTTTAATTTGTATGATCTCGAATTGCATGATTTTTGATTTTGCCCAGTAAAAAAAACGTGATAAATTTTTCTTTTTACAGGATACTATTTTAATTTAAGATTAGCAAAACAAATGTATGTGTATTGATTAAAAAGCTTTCTCCCCAGTAATCATTCCATGAATAACAAAACTGTCTGTAGTTGCTCCATCAGTACTACATTCATACATAAGCCGAACAAGCACTAACTCCCTCTGGCGAATAAATTTGGAATAAACTGTACAATTAATAATTAATATTTTAATTTGAACTATGGTGCCACCATCTATTGGATTA
>WUQG02438124.1:0-13805 GCA_011317285.2 Androctonus mauritanicus
CAGTTCAAAGAAAAGCACTGTAAGCAGTATAACACAAAGTTTAATAAGCATTAAAAACGTTTTCGGTACTAGCAGTAGTAATAGAAGAAAGCAGTCTTGGTGTTTG
Source organism: Androctonus mauritanicus (assembly GCA_011317285.2). Lineage (NCBI taxonomy): Eukaryota > Metazoa > Arthropoda > Arachnida > Scorpiones > Buthidae > Androctonus > Androctonus mauritanicus. The sequence continues at coordinate 107 of WUQG02438124.1, forward strand.
TTTTATGATAATTTTTATTTTAGTTTTATTATTTTTTTATTCTTTTCTTAAAAATATCTTTGATGTTACATATATTTATGATTTCTGTATTTATAATAATAGACATCTTCTATTTGAACAGGAGTTGTTCCTATTTTTAAAATTAAATTTTTATGATTCTTAGAATATTGTTCTTTAAATCTTGTAATTCTGTTCCTTTTTTTTTAATGCTGAAGATGGCTAAATACTATAACCTAAAACATTTTCAATAATAATAATACGATTTGTTTATTTGTACTGCTATTTAGTGCTGTTCTAATTGGATTTATTATGTTTAACCAGGCAGTAATCTATAAGAACATTTATGTAAGTAGAATATGAATATAAGTGTTCCTCAAATTACAAACATAATTTTACATGCAAGCTTTTACTTAAAAAGTTTGTAACTTAGAAATCACTTTATCAAAGTTATATGGCATGCAGAAGTACTATAATCAGTGCATATATTATATTTTGTAACATTTTTTATAAATGGATAAATTAAAAATTTCTTATTTCAGAAATTTGTATAAAAAGTTTCAATTTATAAAATGAGAGTTTTTGGTATAATTTTTTTCAATTTGAATTACTGCTGTAATATTTTAAGTAACTGTGTAGTTTTATATTTGTTGCTAAAGCATTCTGCTATCATAATATTTAAACTTCTTAAGTTTTTGGAATTTTATAAAATTTGAAAATGAAATGACATGTTCACAATTATGAATGTTCGTAACTCAAATGTAATACTTGTAACCTGAAGAATACTTATCTAAGTTTTCCATTAAAAATATTTTGACTGCATATTTCATCTATGTCTCTCTTTGAATGCCCTTGCTTTCTTAAGATTTCTAACCCATCATTATTTCATTTTCAAATTAAATGTTCTAGGAAATAATTTAAAACTTTTTATTATTTTTCTAAAACTCAGAAATATGACCAAACCACCATAAAAATTAATAGTATATAATTTTTTAATTTTGTTATGTTTTTAAATTGACAGTGAATTTTTTTTTTACTAGTTTTAAATTAAATCAGTTTAATTACTGATAATTATTTGAACTGTATTTTTCTATAATTATTAATTTTTATTTTTCAGGATTATTGCTTAGAGGTGATGATATTTCTATTGAAGAAATGGAAAATAAAACAAAACCCCTTATAGATGAATTTTTGCATATTGGTGATTTCAAGGTAATAACAGTTTATTTTGGGATTAGTAAATAAAGGATTAAAATTAATTGCTGCAGATATTCTTTAATTTTCTTATCATATTTTTGATCAAAAGTTATGGCAATGATTCTAAGCCAAACACAGGTAGTCCTTACTATGGAATTTGGTTCAAGCCCCACCATCCTAAGCTGGAGTGATCATAAGTTATAAATAACTAAAATTTATGGATTTCTCACTACTGTTTTCTAGGACACTATACATTATTTATTTATGGCAATAATTACAAAATAATTTTAGGCAATCTCTGAATAAATAATAATAATAATAATAATGTCAATTTTTCTAGAGTTTGTTGAAATTAACAGCAACTCTGATAAAAATGATCTTTTGATTCTAGTATTCCTACATTTTTTCAACATGAATAAATCCAATAGATCAGGTTCTTATATCAGGTATCTTGATCTTTATCTTTTCAGTAAACATTTGACCATCAAAATTCAAGACATCAAATTTATATCTTGCTTTATTAGCCACTATTTAGTTTATTGAATATTAAACGAAAATACGGAAATACCTCACTTAGTACTTAATTGGTTCCTCTAAAATACCTCATTAAATGAATCCACACTGAGTGAAACATTATTTCTATAGGAAAATAAGTAATTTGTTCCCATCAATTTTTGTAAAAACAAAAATATTTGTATATTTATCTAAAAATAATGAAAAATAATAAAAAGGTGAAAAGTAAATATAGTGGAACACTTTTATTGCTTAATGTTTACAAAATGAGAAAGAGAAACAATATTTTTTTAACTAGAAAATCAGCCAAAGTTTTTTGTCCACAATGAGGTTATCATAAAGACTTGATGGTAAGGATTCGTAGCAGATACAGTCCTATGGACTGTATCTGCTACGAGTCCCCTTTCTCCTTGATTTAATTTGTACATAGGGGCGCACACTAATCATCACGCTTGACCAATCAACACCGTTCATTTTGGCAGTATTACAGTGCCCATTGCTTTATAAAATTGCTGCTTAATAAAATCAACCACTTTATGCAATCAAATCCTTAGGAACAGGTTCAGATCAATGCAATACAATTGGAAAATTGCCAGGTAATAAAAATCAACATGGCTGCTTATAAAAATCATTCATTTCAGGCACAAAAACAAAAATCGCTTTTCTAATTGAATTTTTAATTCAAAATTCACCAGTTCTTCGGTATTCCAACTGTGGGTGTTGGACCAGTCCATATGAATCACAAAAAATGGGAGAGTTAAAACAATAAAAGCAGTGATAATTAAATGTAATTATCAGCAATAAAATTTTCAGAAATCCAAGTGAAATACTGTTTTATTGCCTATACTGTACAGTATTTTAGTGGGAATATTTTGGTTGGAATTTTTCCAAATCACAAAATAGTGAATCAATCCATACTAATTGAAATTTATTCCTTCAAATTACTATCTGTACTATAGTGGGATCAGCACTGAGTCAAGCCACACTAAGTGAGGTATTCTTGTAGTTTTTGCTGAGATGCACTATGTGACTGAGTTTAGCAAAATAGAGTAAAAGACTAATAGCTCAAAATATAGTATCATTGATTTTGTCTAAATCAGTCTGAAAGGCCACTTCATAAATTGAAATATCATAGATGATACTTGAATATGGCATGAACCAGAATTTTAAAATAGTTAAATTACATACATGTTTTAAATATCCCAAAGTGAACCCAATTATTTTATATAATTTCAAGTAAAAACAATCAATATGATATTTGAAAGGCAATTTGCTGTCAATGATATCTGTCAGTAAAGTGAAAAATATCATTGTTTATCTGAATTATAGGAATTAGGTTTCAAACAAAATTCATTAATGTTGTTTTTTCTTTGTTGAAGTATAAATTATGCTTCCTAGACCAGTGGTCAAGTACAACAGTATCACTATGTAGCTGTTTAGTGTTTTGAATGATAACCTTGAAATCATCAGCATTAATCCAACAGTATAGAACTTGTTTGAAAAAATAACAGCTAATATAAATAATAAGAGAGCACTAAGTAATGGACTCTGAGAAATCCCACAATTAGATTTAAACTCTTCAGAAAAAGAATTATTGAATTTTATAACAGTTTTATTGTAGAGTAAATTGATATTCCAATAGGCAATAGTATAATCAATATTGAAATAAGAAACCATTGTATCAAATAATAGTCAAAAGCCAAAGAGAGATCAAGAAAAACAACATAAGTATCTAACTTACTTTCAAAATTTTTTATATAATAACTGTAAATTGAATCAAATTTTTAAGTCACCCTGAGGTAGTGCATAGTGCTGATTCAGATGAATATAATATTTGACTGGAAAAAATATATATATTTAAAAAAAAATGTTTTTAAATATTTTTAACATTATGTTGAAAATATTAATTGACTTATATGGTGTAGCATCAGACTTAGGATTAGATAGCTTAAGCATTGAAAGGACAACAGATTTAGACCATCTTTCGTCCAAATTCCAATATCAAAGAAAAAAGAAATTGCAATATGGTGAATGACATAAGGCAAGATTCTCTTTTAATTGATCCAAGAATTATTGTCAGAACCTTTAGAAAAATTTTTAGCTTTTTCTTAGTGCAGATAAAAAAAAATGTCCTCTGTCAGAATTTCATACCTAGCACAATTGAAATTGACATGAATAGAACAGGAATGAAAAGGGTCAAATAATCTACCCTTGAATAAAGTGAAAATATTATTAGTTAAAATTTTACCAAATCCAATATTTTCATCAATAAAAAATTAAATTAAAATTAAGTGAATAAGTTTATTGTGTTTTTATTCTCATTCTAAAAAATTTTTTTGCATTTACTTTCTTTCACAACATTTCAGTCATTATATGAGATCGGAGAAAACATGATTTTTCTATATGAAATCTTAGTCATCCAACAAAATGTTATTTTTTGATAACAGTAAGTCTTATGAATAAAATAAACTATGAATGAAAAAATCAGATGATAATTTAAAAATTATCAATAGAAAATCAAGTATTATGCAAATATTCATTAACTTAATTAATTAATTAGCCAAAAAGTCACATAAATTTATTAAAATATTGCCATTTTTTTAATAAAATATATTTATTGTCATGTTTTTCCTTCATTTCAATAATTTTTATTTTAATTTTTTTATAAATTTTTGAATTTATAACTAAAAACACAACATATATGAAAATTGTCCACTCTCATACATAAACTCTATACCATTTTCTATTTTACTCTAATTGGCTTTGATACTGTGTTAACACTCTGCACCCAATACCACATGCAGTGCAATAAAGTAGGCTTGACTGCAGTTTCCTGTGAAACAACTGGCTATCACAAAACAATAAAAGTGCCCCTTTTTATTGCCTGGAATTATTTACATTAGGATTTTCTCATAATTTACTAAATTATCTGTAAAAGTAAAGCAATAAATGACCAAATAAGTAAAAATATTCTATATTTTAACAGAATTAACCAAAATTTTTGTATTATTGAATATACGAATTTTATTCTAAGTCTAAGAGACTTAGAGTAAAATTCGAATAATTTGAATTAAGAATACTAAAAAGGATATAAAGCTTTATGAATTTTACAGCTCATCATGCTAAAATTCCATGTTTTAGTTAAAATTTCAAAAATAAATTTGTTTCACCCAAAATCAAAACAAGATTACTGAAATATAATTGAATAGAAAGCAGAATCGATAAGATTCAATGAAAAATAATCCAAATTCTACGGATACAATCCATTCATATTTTCTATCTTTAGAACAGAATTTAAAAAGAAATTTTGGTAACCGGAAAATTTATGACCCATCATCGGAAACACATATTTTCACTCAATGAATGTGAAAAAACCACTCCATGATAGTTCCACTACAGCTCCACTATATAACTCAGAATGAAATTTTATTCATATCATTTTTTTATTCTTTTTTTATCTTTTTTTGTTCCACCATTTTGCCACGTTCGTATGTCAAAGGTATTCAACAGGTTAAAAATAATATTTGTTTAATGGCATTTTATTAAAAATTGTTTAGAAATCTCTATATTCAAATAAAAATAGAATAAAAAGTAAGAGTGAAGAGTCTCTTACAACCCCATTCAACCATTTCTCAGTCTGCCAGTTCAAAGCTTTTGGCTCGATGCATTAAAAAAACTGGATGGCCCTAAATATTATTATAATAAAGAAGATTTTTGAATTGATTGAACCATGATTTTATATAATTTGAAATTTATTATAAAAGGAATCTTTACTATTTTTAACATGAATTCAGTTTTAAAAAAATTGTTTTCATTCATTAATATTTTTTTATGGATAAAGGTTCTGATTAATTTTTTCATGTTAATCATTTTTACCAACTAATCGTGCTGTAATGAATGTGTTAAAAACTTTTTATGCCAACCAAATATACAATGTGGAATTAGATTAAAGTTTATTCCAAATTAACACACTAGGTATATTTGACTAGAAATATTTGATTTGTGTTTTCCCCTAATAAATTTTATTAAGTTATATTTTTTATGCTATTTCTAAAAATATCTGTTTTGAATTTTTGCTGTTCTCTTCAATTGTATAACTTTAAAAAGATTTAAAAACATTGAAAACTTTTTCTACCACTATGAGAAATTTTTTTCTCATAGATAAATAATAGTAAGTAATGATGGAAATTTTTAAAAAATGCTATCAGTTTTGTAATTAAATAATTTTTATATAAGATAGCTATACCTATTCAATATATTAGAATGCTTTAGATCAATAATTTTAAACTGCAGTCTGCTGACTTCCGAGATGTATGACATTGCCTAGATCCACGACTGTTTAGGACAGCGGTTTCAAACTCAAATTGTGTGGGCCGAATGTGCAATTCGAAAGGAAATGAAGGGCAGAATATTTTTAAACAAAATTACAATGAAAGGAAAATATTTTACTGATACAGTAGCTACTGATAGCACAGCGCAGGTTTAGTACAATACACATTATTATTTTATTAACATTAGATTATAATAATTTTCTGACTGTAATATGTATTTGAACAAATAGCCCAAATATCTTTGTGGGTTGTACCAAATTACTTTGTGGACTGGATGCAGTTTGTGGGTTGCTAGTTTGAGACCATTGGTCTAAAAAATTAATTAATTTTACTTAAGAAATGTAAAATCTATCTCAGAATTCAACTTTTAGAAATAAAATCAAATATTGAAAAGCTAATTGTTGAACATTCACTTTCTCATTAAAATAAAATTTCAACTTTTGTATAATTTTTTCATTTGTGAATTAAGTAAAATATTTTATAGTTTGTGTATTTGTAATATTGCTTTTGTAAATTTCTGACTTAGGTTAAAAAAAAATACATACTGGTTATAATTTTTTATATACTGTTTTGAATTTTTTTTTTTTTTCAAATTTTATGAATCATTTGGAATTTTAAACTCTAAGCATGCTTATAAACTTTCTTCTGTGTGTAAAATATATGGGCCTAAATTTAATTTTTCAAATTGCAATGTTATAAGAACTGCTGATCAATTTTACCTGCATTCAGAATCTTTTCTCCAAAATCTTGATCCATATACTAAAATTTCAATCTCTAATTATCTTAAAATTATAAATGTCTTAGTCTCTCATTTCTGAAAATTTTTAATGCTTCGATTTTTAAACTTTGTTTTATTTAAAGTTTTGAGCTCTAAACTCTTAAACACAAAAACATTTTATATTTTATTTATATGCAAATAGAGAAAAATTATATAGCCTACCAGAAATATTGATGCAGCCCTGAATACTTTGGCCAGTATTAAATAATGTTTTTGTAAACTTTCTGATTTAGATTAGAAAAATAAATAACTATAATATATAATTTTTGTAAATATATTAAAATTTTATAAAATATAATAAATATGCATTTCAATCGTGTTAATATTTTCTTTTTCAAATAGTTAGTTCAGGAGTTAATGCCTCATTCCATTAAACCTTCACTTAAGATCTGTTCTTGTTGCTAAATTTTTATTTTATGATTTAATTTAGGAAATCTTTCCACCCAGCTAATAAATTCAGGATTGAAAGTTCAGAATTTACGGCAAGGCAGTCAAACTCTTTTACAGGTTTGAAAATTATTTTATTTTAATTTATTTAAATAAGAAGATTTGTTTGAAAAGAAATTCAATGTAATAACAAAAATTTAAATATGTTTTATTACCATTAAATAAGACAAAAGAAATTTAACAAATATTTAAAAAATTCAAGTTTAGATTATGATTCTTGTAATAAACATTTACATTATCAAAAAAATTCCTTTAAATATATTTAATTAAATATTTATAAACTCCATCCTGCTTCTATATCAAAAATTAATTTTCAGTATTTCATTTTTATCTTATTTAATGTATTTAACAATTACAAATTTAGGGAAAATTTGTAGCTATTAAGTTAGCAAAATAATTTAATTTATATAGAACAAGTCCTTTATAAGTCTGACTAAATTAAAAAATAAATATACCACTAGGTATCTCTGCCAGGGTATTGTCATTAATTACATTTCTTTTTTTAAGTACCTCAATAGTTTCAGTTATCTTCACTTGTTCTAGTGTACTGCACATTTTTACTACTTCCACTTTTTTTCACTTTATAATTACATCACACTCAAAAATTCTTTTCTCTAGCACAATGATAAGCATAGAATGGGGAGAAGTGAAAGTAGTTTGAGTGTGCAGTAATCTACAACAAATGAAGATAACTGAAACTAACTATTTAGAAGAAGAAACCAAGATTTGTTTGTAGTTAATGACAATGCGATGATAGAGATATCTAGATCATGGGAGTGGGGTATAAAGATGTGACTGTTTACTTAAAGGAGAGCACATTAAATTATTATTAACTGAATAATGATTATTATTATTTTTGTATGAATATTTATATTATATTAAACTTGTTAATATAATTTTGTCTAAATTAATTTGAAATTCATCAATTAAAAATAAGTTCTGTTTGATATTTTAAGTAGTTTTTTGAAATATATATTCTTAAAGAGTTGTGCTTAGTGCCAGTGTCAGATTATTTTGTGACCTAGGCAAAGTTTACAAATGCACCCCTTATTTCACAACTTGGCATCTACTAACCTAACCTTGGATCAGTCAGTGTTGCTACGTGTCAGATGACTTCTTCCTCTTTTTCCCACATCCTTCCCTGAAAATCCTCACTTTCTCCACACGTTGTTTGGAAAATACTCACTAAATTCTACATAAACTAAAATGTTTACATAATAAAAAATAATTGACATAAAACAAAATAAAATTGTTTTTCAGATTAAATTAATAGACACAGTCCCAAGGTAAAAGCCAGGGAATTTTTAGCAATCCTTCTAAAAATAGAGCCTTGTTTTATTTTCTTTTTTAATTGATTTGAAAATTCTCCTATTATAATTCATTTACAAAAACAGTTATAAAATACCAAAATTGAATATTTTAAAATGTTTATCTTAACTGAATTTTAAATAGCAGTAAGTTCAAATCATTTAGGTAAGGAACAAAAAAAACTAAGAGTTAAATAGTAAAATAGTGTGATGTATGAGGGATAAGGAAAAAGTATCAATACCTAAATCATATATCACTATTTATTTTTAATGTTTTAGTAAAATTTTGAATAAGGCATAGCTTGAAATTTTCCCTCGGCTTGTGCCGAGACGGTTGCCTAGTTTGCCTAAATGGTAGTGCCAGCTCTGGTTATGCTGATGATGATGTAAATATGATTGAAAATGTTTTTATATTATTTGCCTTTTTTGAGCTGTTTGTGCTTTAATAAATTTAAAAATTTGAAGTTATGAAAATTTTTATTAAAAAAAATTATATAAACAATAGTTTATGCATGAGTTTATATTGTAGTTAACTTGGTCACATATAATACTTGTCTTCAAGTTTGTGTCAGTTACTTCAAATTTGTTTATTTCACCAACAGTAGTTTTCTCAGTTATTCATGCCAATAAGCATAATACTGATTCAAAAGCTGATATCACTGAGGAAAATTTAATTAAATTTGTTAAAATTTAAGAAAGTAATTTCATATTAATTCACTATACCATTTACTTTTATATGTCATTTTTTACTATTTGTATAAAATTATTAAGACATCATATTTATGATGATTTGTTAGATAGTTCATAAAATTTATCTTGAAGATTTTTAGAATGAATTTTCTTATAAGTCCAAAACTGTCAATATAGACTTGTATCCTCTTAATTGTAGAAAACATATTTGCCATTCAATTATAGCACAATATGTTTCAAATAAAAATAAAATATATACATTTTTCAATTTTTTGTTTTGAATATTCGATGAATTAAACATAAAATTTTAAGTAATCCTAGTATCATTATATTATCAGTTAAATAATTTGACTTTATACAATATCGTATTAGAATTGAATTTAAAGTGATGAAGTCATTTGTAACTGACGTGCGTCCTTGTATTATTTTTCATATATCCAGTTTAGTAGTAGTAAAATTTTAACATTCCATTTCTTGATTCAGTGCTTTTATATAAATTAGATTTATATAAAATTATTGAAAATTAAATTTTCAAAAAATGATTGAAGAATATTATAAAAATAGAACTGAAGCAGATTTTAGAAATTATTTATTTAGTACAAAGTGATTTAATAATAATTGTTAAATAATGATCAGCTTTATAAGAAAAGAAATTTGTTAGTTATATTATATTTTTAATTTTTATGGTACATTCTAAATATTTCTATGTATTTAGAATAAACCTGGTTAACTCATATTGTTCTGTGGGCCATCTAGAGAATTTCCAATTTTTTGCAAGCCACATATTAGATAAAACAATATTTGTTTTATATTTGTCTGCTTATATAATTTTGATAAAGACGTATCAAATTACATAAAAGTTTATTAAAAATCAACAGTACAGATAACCCTTGATGTAATCCTATACTGGGGTTAGGTTCTGCCATATTAGTTCATATTTCAAAACTTCATAATTTGAGATAAAATTACTATAGGATGTAATGAGATACTTTTTAAAACAAAAAAGAGTTTTATAAGCTGGCCAGTTAATTAACTTTCAAGACAAATACACACTAAAAATGAGAACATTTATTGATGAAAAATACGATATAAAAATATTTTACAAGAAAATTAAACAATAAAATATTTATTACATATTATATGGTCTTAATTAAATAATTTACAAATGAAAAAGTTCGTACAGTGATAAATTTGCAAAAAATATCCTTGGTTGAAACTCCACGACAATATGTACTATCATTACAAGCTCGTCGACAAATGTTTTCGTTTCTAAAAATGCATATAAATTCATGTAAACTATATGTAACAGTAATAAAATCTATAAAGGTATAAATTTTGTAATTTTGAAACTCTATAATATGAGGCTTTGTAAATTGAGGTTATCTGTTTATTATAGAAAAATAACTTTTTGCATTATAAGGAAGACATGTGTCAATATATAAATCATCTTGCAGGTTATAGGTTGGTCAAATCTAATTTAGAATGTATTGTAAAAGCTAAAAAATGTAATAATAAAGTGGAATTTGAAGTTCACTATTATTCTGAAATATTATAAGACCGATGAAAGTGATTGTGACATTAAAAACATTATATTGCTTAAGATAAATTATTTGTAATTCTATCTCTATTTTACAATATTTTCCAAATATAAAGACAATGTCATCAAAATTCGTAAGTGAATTTGTATTTGTTCTAATTGTCGGTTCAGTATATTTTTTAAAATTTTTATTTTGGAATGAAATACTCTAGCAAAAAATTCTTAGAGGTCTTAAAAATAAACAATTTTTAAGAATTCTGTAGTCAACCATGATGGAGCTAAAACATAAAAAATTATTTTTTAAAATATTTCAACAAATAAAATTAAAACTAATTGGTTTAATTTGCACATTATTAATTTAAAAAAATAATTTAATATAGCTATCTTTTATTGAAATGATTACTATTTTTAATTATGAATTACTTATTTTAGTATATTTTTAGCAGAATTTTGCTTATTGATATCATAGCTTTTTAATTCTTTTTGGGCTCATTTTGCTGGTATGATGCTATAATTAATTAATTCAAATTTCTATGAAATTATTATTTTTAATTGATACTGTTTATAATACTAGGTTTAGATTTCCCAATGTATGTTTCTAGAAACAAATTTTTTAGTACAAAGTGATTTAATAATTTATGTTAGATAGTGATCAGCTTTATAAGAAAAGAAATTTGTTAGTTATATATTGAATTTTTATGGTACATTATATATATTGGATTTATATAAATTATTATATCATGGTTAAATTAGAAACAATATTATTTGCAATATCATAGTCTATAAGGCAGAAGATATGTAATTACAACATAAAATGACGCATTTATACAATATATTGTAATGGAATAGCATTATTTACCATAATATCACTAATAATGGATCATTATTGACAATAATGATCCGTTATTATTGTCAAAAAACTTTCAATTTTTGGAATAAATTAATCATATTTATTAATGCAGAAGACAAGGAGAACCACTGTGTTAAGATCCTTCAGACTCCCAAAAATCATAACCAACATAATCATAATCCTTTCTGTCCATGAATTGTGGACAGACAGGATTATGAATATGTTGTGCTATGTGCTCCATCTGGCAATTGGCGTTCAGCAGATTTTTGGGCCTGAGAATGTGAAATGGGCTATTGACTATTGGGATGTAGCTATTTACTATTGGATTGGCTATCACATGGAATTTCTGCTACTGGAAGGACAAAGAAACTATGGAAGATCATTAGACTTGGTATGTGGAATCTTCATAGACTGCTGAATGTTGGAAAGTTAGTTATTATGGAGAAAGAAACATCCAAGACTACAGTTGTTGGGATCTCAGAGACCTGTTGGGGAAGGGAAAAGGTTATTTCAAAAGCAGAAGTGGAAATGTTGTCTATTTCTCTGGAAATAAGAATATATCAAGAAATAGAATAGCTACTATAGTCAGGAACCAGATTTTTTCAAGCGAAATCGTCAAATTCAAGACGAAAAGTCACTAAAAATCACCAGTGCCTAAAAAAGCACTACCATATGGAAATTACTCGTTTCTTCTAAATTTTTCCTTTATTCACAGACTAATAATACAGATATTAGTCAATGGTATTTTACTGTGATTAATGTATGTTATTAGTCTGTCAGTATAAGAAAAAGATTGTATGAGTCTGTAAACAAAGCCATAAGAAACTATACTTACAATTTCAGCACTTTAAGCAGGAAAAAGTTTTAACATTACTTCTAAAAAAACTATAGCGCTTTTGGCTTTTTAAGCCCTCATCAGTAGTTACATTCAAATCTTTAAACGTTTGTACAAATTGAGCAGTGTAAAGAAAGAACCTTGAAAGCCATAAGAGTACATGCGCTCTGATTTGGACATTAATTTAACATCATTTTTTTTTTCCTCCATCTGAAGAGAAAATGAATAAGTTTATTTTGATCTATTAAACTATCAGGAACTAAAATAAAAATTCTAAAATGTATTTAAAATAAAAGCTACTTTTAACCTTACAATTCCTTAAATTATATTTCAAAGATTATTGTTTACTTTTCTAGAAGGCTACAGTTAATGGCAGTTACACTTTTGCAGTCTCTCATTTGTAGAATTAAAAAAGTTAAATTCTTTTTATAAAATGCAATTTATATAACGATTTTATTAAAAACTGCAGTGAAATAATGAACTACCTAACTTTTAATATTTATCAAATAAAAAGTGTAAAAAATATTACTACCAGAATTTTTAAAACTTAATTTAAAAAAAAACTAAGAAATTAAATTATTTTTTTTTTTTGAAGATTTCTCATATAGTCCTATGAATTTTTTGGAGTTCAGTCTGTATAAATAATTTTTTGTTTTACAAAAGCTTTTCCTTTCATGCATTCTCCACCATATTAGAATTTCATTTTATATTTTTTTGGGGATACTATCTTTTTAGCTGTTAGGCAGTTAGTTTGCCTACAATGTATATATGTACCATTATAGTACTTAAAAATATTAATTAAAAAATTAGTATAAAGGAAAAGCTGATAAAATATCTTTAATTACATTCATGTTCCTTGTTTTTTTACATTCAACTATTCACAGAATCAGCATACCAACAAAGTCTAATCATCAATATGTACACAAGGAATATTCATATTATCCTCATCAAAATGTTATATATATCATTTTCATCAGTCCTGTTTTCTTCTTTTTCATGTTTTTTATAAATAATATCCGATTTAAAATTAAGCAACATTTTCTTACTAACTATGGCATTCTTACAACATACATTGTTATTTGGTAAATGAATTGGTACTCTGAGGATTGCATCAATCATCTGTAACTGAATCCTATTTCTGTCCTCAAAAATAGCACTATTCACAAATAATTTTTTATTTTGTAAAACGTTTTCGGACCCAAGTTTGGTCCCTCATC
>WUQG02438135.1:0-13805 GCA_011317285.2 Androctonus mauritanicus
CATCGTATATTTTTATCTTTTGTTATCTGTTCTTGTATTTTTCTACATTCCAGACCTTTCACTTTATGATTGTGTTCGTGTAATTTATCTATCTCTTTCTATATCTTTGTCTTTGCATGAACAATATATATATATATCTGTATATCTGTATATATTTATTTATGTGTGAGCTAAAGAAGCAAAATAATCAATGGAAAACACTAAATTATGTTTAAGTAGCAATTGATTTTCATTCTATACTCGAAAAATATTTGTAAAAATTAAAACTTTGAGAGATTAAAACTAGAAAAAATTATAGAATTTTAAAAATGATAAATGAGGCAAGATTCAAATTATGGTAACTGGCTATATTAAATAAGTCGATTTAATCCTGACATACATACAAATTACTTTCACCGTTCAGGAAGTGTTCCGAAGAGAGATAAACATGAAAATGTTCCACTTTATGTATTTTTAAATGAAATAATAAAGAAAAAAAAACAGATTATTTGAAGTAGACTAGAAATAAGCATGAGAGAAGGGGAATTTTAGCAGATTTTCTTTAGTTTGCGAAGATAAAGCATTTCCTGTCTTTTGACACAATTTCGCCTATCCACTGTTATTTACTTCAGTTCTAATGATAATTTTGTATTCTTGACCGTTTTAACCAGTTAAAAAATAGAAAATTTTATTTTTGAAACAGTTTTTTTTTTTTATTATTTGTAGCACGAATCGAATAATATTGAAGTGCAACAATTATATAGAACGAACTGGTACTCACAAATACAGGAACTTAATTAATAAAAACTGAAACTTAATATTTTCACTGCATCCTCAAACTACCTATTTATCAATGAAAAACTTTGTTTACATAAGGATCAAACAGAACTTTTTAAACGGAAGTTTAAAAGAACATTTTGTTGCCTAAGAAAAACGCAACTTAAAATTTTACGTGAGGAACAAAAATTATTAAGAATTTTTCGATAATTACTCGAAAAGATCCGATGAACCGACACTTGGTAAGGAAGTAAATACAATTTGGAATACGTTATTACTTTGTGTTACGTAAAGATAATTACCTATAACATTTGTCCTCAAAAAAGAAATTGAGTTTGACCTTTTAGCATCTTGCTGTTTGCTCCTAGTCAATTTAGAACATCCTCAGTTACGTTGGTTTCTTACGTTACCAAGGAGAAGGTAATTTTTAAGAAAATAGTTCTTTTATTTTTTAAAATTAAAGTGTTCCATAGTTAATTAACTTTATATAAACGTTTTAATTCTGAAAATTAAGTTCCTTTTTTATCAAGATTAAATTCATTATTAGAATGGCTTTAAAAAATGCAATACAGTGTTCGAAAGTTTTATCGCTTTTATAACAGTTTCTCCTTTATGACGACCAGTTTAATATATTTATACCTGTCTTCATAAAGGAGGAACACACGTTCGTGTACTATAATATCGTTTGTGTGCGATAAAAATACAGCATTTTAATGTATCAAATGGTCACTGTTATTGCTTGGAACGGCCGCTGTTTTGTAACGAGACAACCCATCAAAAATAGTAAATACGTGCTTCGGATAGTAATGAATGATCTAGTAAATATGACAGTACAACTGTCATCAAGATAATCACAATAACGAAACTCTGCGATGTGATGTCTAGACGACAGTTGTAGGTCGACCGATGGACAAAATAAATAATAGGGGAGAGCAGGGTAAAGTGGCCATTGGATATTACTACCCTATATTCTTCAGGAACTTGGTGGTTAATGTCTAAACTACTATAGAAGGACGACATTGGTTTCGAGAGTGCATCTGATCTAGATTGCCAAAGAAAATAAATTGAAAAAAAAAGATTTAAATTTTATCTTAAAATTTTTTAAAATAAATTATTGAAAGTATAATGCTTTGTATCCTCGTTATTGCATTTTGATCATATTTAGGTCTTATCTCCAGCCTAGAATGACCTGGCTGTTTATTCACCATTAAACTGGAACTTTTCTCCCATTTAAAAAGTTGAAAAAGTTTACTCAGTGGCCACTTGGCCAAATCGAGTCGGGTAAAATGGCCATTTGGCAGAAGTAAAAATAAAAATTAACGAAAATATAGCAAAGCATGTAAAAATTAATATATTTTATTGATACTACATTAAGTACACTATATTCTATCAAAATATCGAATATGTAATAGCTAAGGAAAAAAAAAAAATTACAAATAAATTTAGCTTAGAATGGCCATTTTATAACCTGCTCTCCCATACATGTAGCCAACTTTTTATATATATAAAAAAAAAAAAAAAAAATGGCGTAGAAATTAAATTAGAAATAAATTATCATAAAAAGGATACTTTGTTCTTAAATTACTCTTAAGTATAGAGACTTCTAAAGCAGATTACGTTACGAGATAGATACTCGATTCTACCTATATTTGGGTCATTAAACTTGCTTTTTTTTGATGTTTTAAGTATCAAAATTCACATTTAAATATAAACTCAGGATTGTTTTTTATTAGATGATATCTGAAAATATATTATTTCTTTGTATGATAATCTGGAAGAAGCGAATTTCGTGTTCGATTACAGTTTTACATATTTACTGCTTACACATAATATTCATTTCGCACTCGACTGAACGTCATAATTTCACGTAACTAAAATTGAAGTAACTGATAAAAATTTTGTATTTTTAGCTGTATAAAAGTCTTTTTATAGCATTTCTAAAAGAGAGGAAAAAATAAATAAATAAATAATAATTGCAAAACTGTCGCCGTTAGCATTTTGTTTTCACAAAAATATCAGGAAAATATATCGTCATAGGATTTCAATACCTTATAAAATCGGTCAAGGGAATTCAAATTTTATCTTCTGGCGAAAGCTGAACTTGAATAAGTTTTGACGTCACTAAAATAACTTAAAAAAAAAAAGAAAAGTTAAAAGTCAACTTCAGTTGGTCGATTGAAAAAGGAGGAAAAAAATAGGCAGTTAACGCGAATTTATGCAAGTGTTTCCTCTTTCGGGCACTGCATTATTCACAGATTTTCTTTTATTAGTATGCATTCCGGTAGTTATCTGTTTAATAAAATTCTTTCAGGGTTAAAACCGGAATTAATCAAAGGTAGGTGATTTTAGTTAAAGTTAACATTATTTAAAAATATCACAAACTATACTTTTAGGTTATTGAGAAAAAAAAAAAATACAAAAAAAATTAATAATTAGAAGAATTATTGGGTTGCTAAATATCTTTACTTCATTTTCGGCAATTTTTCCTCACATATGTATGCTCTAGTAACTTGCGAAGAACTAAGTATCCTCATGAATGAATTTTTTCACCTTTAGTTGTTTTTTTTTTTTTCATGCTTTACGAGATTTAAACGAGAATGATTTAGAATTTTTTTTTTTTATTTGAAGAGTTTCGACACTTTTTTTTTATCTTACGATAATGCAGAAGAACAATTAAAAAATGCCAAAGAAAAAAAATTCAAAATTCAAAATTTCATCTTCTAAGACGAAATAATTCTATTGGTTGTTTGAAACAAAATAAGGTTCGAGTTATTACTCAATTTCGATTGTTGCGAAACAACGAACACTTTCAAAATAACGAAAGTGTAAATTATAATTATAAATAATTTATACTGCATTCAATTTCTTTTAAATTTTGAAGAATTCGGTTATATTTTAAGAAAGGAATGCTTTCGCAACTTTATATAATGATTGAAACGTGGTATCGTTAAGGTCAAACACGACAATTCTTTAATAAATATATCCGTACAGTTATACTTAAATTGCAGAATTATAAAAAAAAAGTAACTCTAATCTTATGTATGTAAATGAATACCACTTGTATAGTTGTTTCTGTAATCGCATACACGTGGTTATCGCATGCAATCAAATCGCTAAAGAGTGTATAATCGTTTAAAGTATCTCTCATAAATAATTTGCAGAGCCTGTTATAAACACGGCTCGATAGATTATCTCTAGTGTACAGATTAAATCAAAAATTTAAGTTTCTTACGTCTCTAATTTTTCGCCATAGCATCGATTTGTATTTGTTAACGAATACTTAATAACAGTTTTAGTGGATATTGATTTACCAATTTGTTTTTCGTCTTGAATTGTGCAAACTTATCCTTTTTCCTTGTCAAACAATCGTATACTTTTTTAATGTTTGCAGCTTGTTATCTTTTATTTTCCCAACCATTAAGAAATTGCCTAGAAACAAGAGGAAATTAGCTAGATAGAAGTTTTTGCAATTTCTGTAAGGAAAAGTAAACTTTTTCTGATTCTACACTTACATTTAATTATGTAACGGTTTCTTAACGTAAGATAGCTGTATAACTTTTTTCTTTGCAAAACGATAAAGAGTTATTAATGAATATTTCAATGATAACTTATATGGAAATCTTAGAATGTATGCGAAAGTAAGAAAATAATTGTATTTGTTTTCACCAATATGTAATTTCTTAAAATTGCAGTTTCTAACCAAGAAAGTAACATGAGTGCTGCACAAGTAGCCAGTAAAGATCCTGTGAGAGATATTCCTCAGATCATCTTAACTAATACTGCTGAAGATGAAGATATTCAAAATGAGAGGTAAGAACTGTAAAATTTATATATTGTAATTATGTGTTTTTTGAATATTTTCAAAGTTCTTAACGTTAGGAACAAATTTTCAAAAGAAGAGCTCATTCAAGATTTTTAAATTCTCGATATTTACATTGGAAACGATTTCTGAGGTATACTGTATCTCGCTTCATCATGGAAGTAAGTTAACGAAGTTTCTTCAGAATGTGAAAAAATATAGCACTTTAATCACTGTTTATCCTCTGGATAGCAGTCGGTTATTCAATAACGTATGCAGTAAAACAAGAAATTTTAGGTTTATATTGTAAACAAAAAGTTTTAAGGACTAAAAGATACATTAAGAAAATGGAAACTTTCAAAATTTAAGGCTACATTCCAAACCAAATTAATTTTCTATAATCTTTTGTATCTTTATCAACAAACCGTGTGAAAATTTTTAGAGATATCTGTGGTAAAATGTTCTAAACTAGGACAATTTATGCCTTGGAATTTGATTCAAACTAGTTATAGATAGAAAACCAAATAGAAAATATGAATAAAAACATTTTGTTAACAGCTAGTGTAAATTATCAACGAATGTTCAATGCTGGATATAGTTGTAAAGTATAAAAATTTAAAGTTGCTATTTAAGATAGTGAAATTTTTATAACAGTTGCATCAAGTTAAATACAATGCAATTAATATAGTAACATGTGGTTGTTTGATTTTTATTACCATTTTAAAACCTTAACAGGGTTTTTTTTTACAGAGAAAAACCTCACTTCACCATAGACAATGACGAAGATTCTTCAGAATGTGGAGCCACTTTATCTACTGCTTATCTTCTGGATAGCAATCAGATGTCTAACATCGCATACAGGACTAAAATGAAACCAAGAACTTTCAGGTAACAATTTTTAATCTCCAAACTATCACTTCAATTTTCATAGTATCAAATCAGAAACGAAAGAAATTCAAAATTCTATTCTTTAAAAGTTTTATTTGAGTATTTCTTAATATTACTTTCCATTTTTATCTGATTAAGGGTCAACAAAGTTAAACTGTCACATGGCACATCCATTTTCATGGCATGAGTGAATCTCTCACGCTTCTTGAACACGATACTATACATATATGACTCACAGTAACGTGAGTTTCCCTTTTTTCATTTTTCTATAATCACATTGGTAATTCGTCTATCACTATTTACTTTCCTCTTTTAAAATACTTTGTTTATATGAATGGAAGACCTTGTACATCCACGTTACAATCATTTTTATACAACGGAATAATGTATTTTTTCATTATCATTCATCATTTCTTTTAATTCAAAGAAAAATAAATGCCCCAAAATATTTTTCTAGGAAATATTATCACAATGAAAACTGTGAAAAACGTGTTTAAAAAAGTAAATTATTAAAACTTTATTTTATTTTTAATATTTTATTCAGATATGTTGTCCATTTTTGAGCTTTAATTATGATCATTCATCGAAGGAATCGCTTTAAAGCTTAACAAATGGAGATATTTTAATCACTTGTAAAAAACATCATCAACTTTTATTTTTTACCATCAAATTCATACCCCGTGGAATTTTTTTTTCTCGATAGTGAAGAAAATACGTGTACAGAATATTTCAAAAGTCATGATATAAGAGAAAAACTAACAGGCTAACTAAATTATTCGGTTAAAAACATATGTATCGAAGTTTGACACACATCGTTTCTTTCTCATTCAAGTCTGCATCGGATGAGTTAACGCGATTGAAGGATGCGATCATTTAGTCTTCAAATCGTCGGTTCTCTGGTTAATCAACCACGTATGTCTTATTTCACAATAATTTTCTGGCTTCTGACCTGTTTCTTAGGTTGAATTTTGTTTTGGTAGAGTTAAATCGCCATTCAATAAATTCTTACAAAACCGGCCTAACTTTATAGATCAGTTCGATTTCAAACTAGAAGAGTTTTCAAAATTTCTAGAAATCATTCTTGAAAAGTTCTAGAAATCATTTCAATTTTTAGAAGAGTAATATAGTATTACAGAAAAATAATATTAAAAAAGACAATAAACGTAAAATATTTCATATTTCGTGAATTTTAACTGGAATAAAAGCATTTTTTCCCCAGAAAATTATTACAGATTATGGAAACGAAGAACTCACGATAAACGTGTTTGCAACACTTTTCTGATTTTCGTAAATATCTTTTTAAGTTATTGCGAGTTAAAACGAACTCACAGTAATTGTGAAGATCAGAAAAGATCAGAAAACTACTCCGAGTTAACTTACCATTATATGAGTCACTCAGAAGCGGTTATGTCCAGAAAAGAACAATTGAGAAAATTAATGTTTTTTTAATACATTAATATTATACAACATAATCAGAAACTATAAAAAAGGGTTGTCTGATCTAGAAAAAACGAAGCAACGAGTAAATCCTTTAATATCTAAGAAGAATATTATTTATTCCATTAAAATTTACAAAAATCAGAAAATATCAAAAAATGGACATTGGCTTCTGAGCGACTCATATAATGATAAGTAAAGTAGGAATTTGCATTTTTAATTTTTTGATTAAAATTCACTTATATGTTTTACTTATTATTCAAGTTATTTTTGAAAACCACTGATAAATAAACAATATTCATAGCCCGTATATTCGTATGCAGAATGTTACATCATTATAAAGAGAAGCATTCTGTATTCTTACCACTCTAAAAATTATCCACTGTAGCTATTCTAAGTTTATATCAATTTTTGATATTGTTACAGTTGTCAAACCATAAACATCATCAAATAGTTCATTATCTTTATCGAACATTATAAAAATTCATCAAATAGTTAATTAATAATTAAGTGGAAATTCAGAAATTTGATCGCCCGCTATTTTTAAATCTATGAAGCTATACGATTAATTAATTTTATTCCAAGGTTGGCTTTAATGGCTTGCTCCACCTATTAAATTTTATAATGATTAATCAAATAATTCAAAAGTTATTAATGAGAAACTTCCGAAGTTTGAACGTCCGCCATTTGTATGGAATCGAAGATAAAAATTTAACCGATTTAACTCAGTATGTCTTCAATTATTTAATTTCTTTTGACTAAATTTTGTAGAACTCTGTTAATTAGTTAAAGATAACTTATATATTAAGAAGAATCTTGGAAGTTTGAATGTCCGCCATTTTTAAATGTTTGAAGCCACGGTGTTGAGGCCATCTTTGATAGCAGAATATCCCTATCAAATTTCATGAAAAAGCTCATAATTAGTTCAAAAGTTATTAATGGGGATACATAAACAGGAAAGTAATCTTTTAACCTCAAAAATTTCTTCGGAATTATGTTAATAAAAAGAAATTTATAAACTGTTTAAAATGCTGTTTTTCTATAGATAAACTGATAAGATATTTATTTAAAATGAATCTATGCTAATTTTATACGATAAAAATAAAAAATTAATGTTCTCTCATAAATTTTTATGTCATAAGTATTACGATATAAAAATTAGAAATATAGTTTTCCTTTAAGTTATATTGGAATGTAAGAATGCGATTTTAATTAAAAATTGAAACCATTTTTAAAAAATTAATCCTGTTTATAATATTTAAAAAATAAAACTGTCGGAAAAATAATAATAATTTATTTTAAATTTTACAACTGCATTAATATATTCATTAAATAAAATTTATAAAAATAATTTTATTTTAAAAAATTTGCTTAGAGGACGCTCGACATGTTTACGATCATCGATGGTTTGTAATTTCATCTGTTCTCATTGTATTATGTAATATAATTGGCTAATAAATCAATATTAAAGTCACGTGATTGAAATATATCCAATTATATTTTTCGATAGATATTAAGATTTTTCGATTTACTGAAAAAGCGTTTGACAGAGGAGATGTTTTCAAGTAATAGTCTTTAATTTCTATATATTATATTCGATTTTAGTGATAAAATAAATGTTATGTTTAAAGTTAAGTGTATATAATTAATTTTAATTAAGTTTTCATGCATTGTAAGTTATTTATTATTATAAATTTCAATTAGTAAGGTTCTGCTTCACCTCATGAAATTTAACCCTTATCATGCTTGCTGTTATATGACTGTGTAACATGATAGAATAACAATAGTTAGTGAGGGAAAAAAGCTGAGAGTAACACTCGATAGTCATTTTTTAATCTTGTCATTCAGTAACAAATTTGAGTTAGCGTCACTTGTATACAACATGATGTCGAAAGAAAATTTTTCGTAATTATGTAGCACCGGGAATAATGTCGAAACGATATATCTGCCAGTTCTTACAATCCACATAACACAATTTTATCATAATTGTATGATTTTCAAATCCTGTATACTTAAAATACGGTAAAGATCAGTTTGACAAGGAAAATAAACGAAAGTTTTAAGTTATAAAGCAGAAAACTACTCCGAGTTAAATTTGTATCATGCAGTTCATTTTTTAGCCAATATTTTATCGAATCTAAAATATTTGATCTTGACCCTGCATAGTCAAGTTCGTACTTCCACTCTTCCTTGCCATTCAACATTTTCTTTATTTTTTCTATACCTCTACATTTTTAATATTTATGAATGCATTATTCCATTTAGATTTAGTTTTTAACAAATTTTAAGACATTAAGCATTTTATTTGTTATTTAGAAAATAAATTCAGTAAATTGTAAAGTATTTTACAACTTTTTTTTTTAATTAACACTTAAAGACATTAGCAAACTTTTAAATGATGTTATGAATTAAGATATAATTATTTAAGTTAGCAAATGACTGTTATGATTAAAGATAGATACTTTGCTAGCTACAGTATATATTAAAAAGATCAATAGATGAATCATTTAAAAACCAGTTTGTAAGGAAAAAATATAAGCAAGGCAAGTAAGAATTATTTTTTAAAACAGTTGTCATTCAAATGATATATCTTCTATATGCGACATATAATTTTAGATAGGATCAACTTAGAATTTTTTAAATTTCAAATGATGCCATCTTGTATGAGACCACACGGGTACTTCAAAATAAGTATTTATATGGCTTAGCTAAAAAAAAAAAAAGAATCGTCGTCTAAAATTTGAATGTTTTATTCTCGAGATATTTTGTAGGTGACCCTGACATATCGAAGAAAAATAATTACACCGTCATTGTATTAAAATGTGTCTAAAATATCCATGGTTATGATGCCATTCACGTACTATAATATAAGGTTAGAGATATCGACATATAATTGTTTTGAACCGTTACAATTCTTGTTTCGAAGGGCCGCCAATTTGTCACGAAATAATTTTAGCACCAAAAGATTAATATCTACTTATTTTGGATAATAAAGAACATTTCCTTCAAATTTGAATTATATTGCGATATTTCATTCTCAAGGTATTTTGATAATCGTAAAAATTGATTATACTGTATATATTGCCATTTTTTGAAAAAAAAAAATAATTAAAAATTAAGTACGAATATTAAATTATTGTTGATTAGCATTAGTGATTAACTTTCCCTGAGTATTTTTATACATAATTATTATCATATATATAAGTTATATATATATACGAATCCGCTTTATGTTTTTCATTGAAATCTGAAGGAAATAATTTAAGATTAAAATAAACATTTTTTGGAATCAGCATTAAAATATATTTAAAATTATTTCATATAACGTAATTATTCGAAAAAATTAAAAATAACCTGTAATCAAAATGAAACTTTCTGTTTCCTGAAGCAGTATGCCATTGTCTGTCATGCATTTTTTTAAAAATCAATCTGAATCTGTGTCCAAATTTTCAGTGTGGTAGCTTCATTATAGGCATTCATACAGACAAAAACACATATTCAGACATCATCTTTTAACTACATTCACACAGAAACACTATTTTTTATTATTACTGTATAATAGATAAATACTGTTTAATACTATCTGCACCAGAAAACCTTTGCTCTGGTAACATTGCTATCACATTTATTCCTTAACTGTGTCGAAGCCCCCGAGATACAATCGTTCTTTTGGACTGACTGATTTTGTACACGATAAGGAATAGACCAGGTGGAAGATATACCAAGCTTGGTCTATACCTTCTATTTGGAAAAATCTGTGATCGATTCTAGGTCCTACTTCACTTTTTTAAGAAAGTTTCCAGCCCCAACTAGTTGATCATTCACTGCTATCTGTGGTAATGTTTGGTTTTCCCGGCCCTTATTTCATTCCCGAGATTCGGGATAGAAAAAAGTAAATTTCCCCAGAATTCCCGCTACTCAGGATTTTTTTAAAATTTTTTACTTATGTATTCGTTTATATTAAAAACACATATATTTATTTTATTTTTGGTAGTGAATTAATAACGAGAAGAATAGGTGTAAGATTTCAAATGTTGTCATCTTGTATGAGACCATGGGGGCAGTTCAAAATAAATAATAAATAATATTGCTCATATTAACAATTAAATTATTATATTATTAAGATACTTTTTCTGAAAATTTCATACTAATATGTTAATTTTTTTTATAAGGTTTGGACCTAAACACATTTAAGTCCAGTGCCTTTAAAAATTTTAAGAATACGTTTAAAGCATGTGGGAATAGAGTTTGTATAACTCGATTTTTAACCAGTTTCGGCATATTTCGAGTTTTATATTATTTTGGAATATTTTATAATATTTTTCAATGGAATTTTTCATCACACTTATAATCTTATTAAGATCGATTTGATGAAGATATTATGAAACTACATTGAGGGTTCTAAATTTTAATGTAATTTTTTGCACACCATTTAATGAAAATATTACAATATGGAAATTTTGAAATTTTATATTAATTAATTAATTCTCATTAATGCATGGAGAAATGTAATATGGAACAGTTTCAAGTTAATGTGTTCAATACAAATATCATGATTGCTCAATTATTATAATTTTCAATTCGAATTAAATTTCAGTTTATTATTATTATTTTTTAGTTGCTCCAAATGAAAATACTACCAAATGGCAAGGAAAATGATATTTATTCGCAATCAGTAAAAAAAAGAATAATTGATCCCAAAAATATGCGAATTCCCGGAATTCGGAATTTATAAATTTCGCGAATTTCCTGGAAAAATTTTCCCAGGAAATCCCGGGAGTCAGACGTTAATCGATGGGAACCATCCAAGTCCCTTGAAACCATCACATGTTTCTGTAGGCCTTAATGTGCTCCTATTTGGCCTGCCGCACATATTTCCCATGGAGAATCGTGAGTATAAAACTTTCAAAAATAATTAAAGAATCTTACTGGTTCCAGTTTCTCAATTTCCATCTTTTTATCCCATCATGGATATATATGCCTTATACAGGGTGTCTCAAAAGGTCGTTGCCAAACGCAACATGCTGGTCTGTCATACCATAACAAACAAGATTTACATAGGAACTTGTGTCCGAAAATGTGAACGGCGATGTTCACAGTCCTATGGGAACATCGCCCATAGGAGAGTGGGAAGCATGATCATTTCAGGCGAGGACGTTGCAGGAGAAGGATGAATCAGTTTACTAACTCATCCTTCTCCTGCAACGCCTCGCCTGAAATGATCATACTTCCCACTCTCCCATAGGCCTGTGAACATCGCCCTCTAGCGGTCGCCGTTCACATTTTCGGACATAAGTTCCTATGTAAATCTTGTTTGTCATGGTATGAAAGACCAGCATGTTACGTTTGGCAACGATGTTTTGAGACACCCTGTATACATTATTTGATGAGAGTAAGTATTTCATAATGAAAGTTATGAATAGTATGTTCTTTAGTATTTGAATATATGATTTTTCTCATTCTTATTTTATTTTCTGAAGTACTGTACTCATTATTGAATAATATAAAGATCAAATTCGAATAGTTAATTTTTATTAACATCCTCAATTTTTCATTTCTTGTAAAATTTAAAAACATCAATTACTTTACTATATAGAATATATATTCCTAAATTTATACAGGGTGATTCAAAAGTTTGGGGAAAAATTGAAGGAACATGTAAAGGAGACAATTATAAGCAAAAGTTCTTAGTGTCAATTTTTTATTTGAAATTTCGTATAAAAGATATAACATTTCAAATTTTATGATGTATCTAATGTGGTACATGGAATGCCGGGGATTTTTGAAAGACTGCCCCAGAATTTTTTCGTTCAACGATGCTATGTTTACATTGAATGTGATTGTTGATTGTTCGAACCATTTTTTTATAATTGTGTGTAAGTTCCGTACGATTGTATCCGTGCTGATTTAACGTTTGTATAATAAATGTTGCCAAACGTAAGAGTATTTCGTCGATCTGTTAAGAGACTCTCATTAATAGAATCAGTCTAAAAATGGTTGCGGCATGGCTTATTTTAGACATTTTACACACGTTTTAATACCTAGAGAAAATGACATCACAAAAATTTCAGGTGCTATATACTGCTACATCTTTTTAATGAAGCCCAAATCAAAAAAATGATCCTAAGAACTTTTGCTTATAAATCCACCTCTACATGTTCCTTCAATTTTTCTTCGACTGTCTGAATCACCCTGTATATAGAGAATAAATAAGCTAGGAACTTTCAGTTACATCAAAGAAAAAATGATAATCAGCATATGCATAAAGAGAATAAGGAAGTTACATTTAAAATAAAATAAAATCTTTCACTAATAAATTGTATAGATCATATATGTGCTATATACAGTAATGCGAATGTGACATATAATAAAATTTTATTTTAATTAAGGAACGCTTTAAATTAATTATGGATCAGTCATTGTCCAAAAATTAATAATCAACAGATATCATTTATAAAACCCTCTTTCAATGGTTCCTACAAGATGAATATACTGTATACGTAAATATTTTACATTAAAAATTGAAAATTATCAGCATGGACTTCTGGAAATATCGAAATTGTTAAAATTCCATAAGTTATTTGCTTTTATTAATGTGATTTGTGATATATAAATTTGCATTTGAATATGTTTAAGTTTTATCGTTATCAAAGTGATGGTTGCGCAAATGGGCAAGTGTTCCAATGAATCTCTCTAACTGATTGCGCTAATGAATCTCAATCCAAACTTCGATAATAAATCGTGCATAATTAATATATATTAAGTTTTATATTCCATTAATTATTTATCTTCATCGCCATTTGTTTTCATCCACTGTTGGATATATACGCCTCTCCCTTTTGTTTCCAGATGTACAGTCTATGACAAAAAGGTTTTGACATCAGCGGAAAAAGTTCGGCTTTCGTACAATACGCAAAAACTGATC
>WUQG02438146.1:2617-13804 GCA_011317285.2 Androctonus mauritanicus
GAGTGGTCAACTTCACCAGTTCGTTAGCGATCACATAGGTAACACACGATTTTGTATAGCTAACAAAACACACGACACAGGTAACACACGATTTTGTATAGGTAAAGATCGTTAACGATCTTTACCTATACGAAATTTTGGAAGAAACAACACAACTAGATGACTGCCACGTCACTACTGTAGAGTGTGTTCTCGGTTTGTTTTGTCAAGTACGGATTTAACTGTAAGACTGTGTTTTTGGTCTAAAGACAGAAGAAATATAAAGAAATTTAAGTGTCAAAATCATCGTTTCAATTTTATATAGATCTTCAATAATAGAAAAAAAAATCAGAAATCTATCCTCTGAATATAGTCATGTAAAAACCTATCTTTTTCACTAAAAGATTTATGGTTTGTTTAAGCCATGGCTACCATTAATCTGTGTCGAAAGATTTTTTTCTCTGTCTATTTGAACACGCGTAATCGTCACAATCAATCGTTTTAGGCCTTAACGCCTGTACAGTTCGTCTCGGCGGATCCACAGTTATTTTTAAAATGGTTATATTAATAATTATGTAACTGTAAAGATCCTGCAATTTAGCCTATGTAGACTGGTGGTCTTGAAGGTCTTATCATTCGATAATCTCTCTTCTAATATAAGTGTGAGGTTCGAGCGGATGGCCGATATTAAAATGTGTATCGATAAATTTTAGGATATTTTTGAATAAGGGTCGGGAGTAAATGACCCAGGGATCCAGGATAGGAGAATTGAACCGGAAACACATATAAGACAAAATAGCATATATTTATTTAAAATAAATAGGAAATAAAACATAATATTAACATATGCCATTCGAGAGAGTTATTTGACGGGAGAGATCCTGGGAGAGAGAGAGAGAGTAAAAGAAATATACATCAATCCTTCATTATTCTTTGTCTTTATTCCCTAGTTCTCGTCTGAAGTCCACCGACAGGACGGGACACGGAATTACCTTTCTCAGCTACATTTTTTCCCCACCTTCTGTTCAGAGTCTCAGAGCAGACTGATTTATTTGTATTAGTCTATATCTGTCCTGGATAAAACTTACTGATCTTTTCTTCCACCTTTTTCCAGGGGAAAGATGACATTTTGTGTTTCCTTTAGTTTTATTTTGTCTTTTGAGTCACTTGCATGTAACGCAGCTCTTTGTTTGATCATATATTTCCTATCGTTTATTATTATTTCTTTATATTGTGGAGATAAGGTTCTCCGGGCCGGGTAGACGATACTATATCGTTTGTTTTACATATTTCGTATATTATATCGTATCACTCCGTTCAAATTCCTTTCGTAATTTTCGATGAGAGGGGGAAGTGACACCTCGCATCCGACCTGAATTTTGGTCTCCACATAACTAAACTTCTGTTTGCTTATCGACAAACTAGAATGAAGCTTATTACAAACTTATTAAACAGATAATCAATTTTAATATGCTAGATTAAACAGGTTTATGTTTTAATTTGAACAAACTTTTATTTTTAGAAACAAATTGACTTGCTCTTTCTCGTTATTCCTAGAAAAAAGCGCAATTAAAGCATACGAATTATCTCGATGAATAATGAGCTATTGAAAATCATCTTTACTTTCTACGTTTTCCTTTCTCATTTTATACTGAACAATAAATAACATAATTTTCGTGATCAAAAATGAATTATAAAAGACTACCTATGTTAATTTACCAGAGACAATATACAGGCGCTCCTCTATTTAAGACCATTCTGGTACTTACGAACGTGAAGTTTCATTTTCGAATTTCACGAAAGTTCAAAAACTTTTCAATAATTTTATGTAATGTCATGGCAAAATGGTCTAGAAACCAACATAAAGAAAAATTATACAATTAGTATATTACGGCAGTATTTTAAGATGGCGGAGATTTAATTGGTCCACTTATGAAATGACCCCTCTTGACAACGCTATCTGTGTCGTCGGATACGTGAGCTTTTCAACTGAGTGACTTACAGTCCCTCACTGTTTCATATGCATACATTCGCGTAACAAATTTAATTTTATTTGTTTACAGGAGTAATCAATTCATGCAATCCTCTTTACAATTTAATCATAAACAGAACCAAAAATCAATAAAAGATCATTCTTATTTTCTTATATAGGATCAGTGGCAAAATTATGTAGAGGAGATGACATCACAAACCGAGAAAACTCCTTCGGAAGACGGATGTCCGTTCTGTAAAACACGTGATTGCCAAATACTAAGACGGAAAATGTGGAAGTAAATTAATTCTTAAACAAAAATATAATATGTTAAATAATGTAGAATATAACGATAAATAATAATAAAGCATAATAAAATAATAGACAGGTAGGTCAGAGTCAACCTCTTCACAAATTATAAACAGTGACAACAACATATTACGTAATGTGTGCACACACTTGACACTGCACGTGGCTTGAAACAAGTATTTTTCATATACAAATTAGGTGCCGGTACAATATTCGTGACTCTCCCCTACTTTCATAAGTCATAACCATCCATTCAGAAATTTTACCAAAGGATTTTATGGAACACCCTGAAAATCTGCTGCTAATTTGTCTTCAGATTAGTATGCAAGTGCAACATCTATTGACAAAAAATCTAGAGGACTAGATTCGATTCTCGGATCCCACCCTTGGAGTATTTCCAAGGGTAGGATTCGAGAATCGAACCTAGATCAAGGCCCGACGTCGATCCCGTCTTTTAAAATTCGGCTGACCCCTTCACAGTTGTGGACAGTCTGTGGCAGTGATAGGAATGTTATATTCCTTCACTTAGTAATTATCACTGATTGAAAAATGGCGCCAAGAGAAATAATTACCTGAGTTGGCCAAATTGACAGCGTGAAAACACTTCGATTTCCTAGCCACTATCAATGAATCGGGTCCATTATAAATTCAAATGAGTGGCTAGTCTCGACTCGTCACTCATTTAAATTTCAGGGTCCTTCACTATCCACAGTCGGCTGAACTGTTCAATGGACGGCAGTCTGTGGCAGATTCTGAAATGATGTCTTTATTTAGAGTAATCATCCACGATTGGAAATTAATTTTACAATGGATAATGCCATTTTCTAAACTATTTTTTAATAATTGCCAGGAAGTCGGATGGATAGCCACAATACAAATACACTATGCTTCCATTCTGGAGGGTCTGGGTTCAATTCCCTATTATTTTCACGAAGAGATCCACTTTCCTGATGGAATCACTCCATCTGACGAGTGATTCCATCAGGAATGTAGATGATCTATAATACGCATTGAAATGTCTCGCAATTTAATATTCATTTGGTGGAAAACGCTGCTGTACCACACAAGAAAGAAAGTTGGAGAGTGGAATATGGTCTCTCTCAGAGTCTATCCATTTCTGTGGAAGTGTTAGCTAGACTGTAGATCGGGGATCGATGGCCGGGCCCGGATAATTAAACAAATGTTTCCAAGAGATGAGACCTTGAACCGAATCTTAGTTCTCTGGCCGAGTGGTAAAGCTGTGGCTTACCACCCTGGAGAATCCTGGTCCCTCACCTCCAGGTTTTCAGGAGGCGTCCAGGCCCAACCCTTGAATCCCATTCTTCAACTATCTGGTTGACTCCATCATGGGTGTTGGCCAGCCTGTTATGGGCTCTATAACTGGCCGCCACTAGGTACAGAATATCCCTCATGCAATATGGCGGCTTAACCAAAACTAACCTAACATAACCTTAGTTCTCTAAGTAGTAGCATGAAGCGCTTCTCCAGAGGTTAGGTTAATTTCTATCAGTCGGATCAATTTCTATCCGACTGATAGAAATTGATATTAGAACAAAAGGGCGGTGATAAAGTAGCTCTCCATTGCGTTATAAAATATTTTAGGTCCATATATTAACTAGTTTTTCCTAGAGAAGTCTAGGAACTGCATTATTATTCCCACTCACCATTAATATTCATACTAATACATGTTAATAAGATGAACTCGGCAACTGTCTCGCGATCATATATTCCTAACGCAGATTTAGCGGCATAAAACCTCAAAAGAATTAAAGAAGTACTAAAATTTCTGAATCCCTTCTTTCATTTTACGGTCAACCATAACATAATATGGATGTCTGCATCAGGTTCAAGAATAGTCGCGCCGCTTAATAACGACTAGATTGTAAAGAAAAGATAATAGAGAACAAAGAAACAAAGTTCAAAACCAGTGTAAAATAAGATAGAACAAGTACTACCGTGCTTCCATGCAACTATTTTGTTGTATCATGTCTCTAGACATGTGGCATGGATCTGAATCATATTGCTTCCTTCTAATATCAACTGGTTGGAAAATGACAGAAACAACAGAAGTAGAAAAATGAAAAGTAATGAAATATTTTTATTTACGGAATACCATCCAATATTTTTTATTATTGAGTTTAGGCTCTATATTTCTGAAAATAAATATTAAATTTTCTTTATGTGGGGTATAAAAGTACAAAGGAAAGTTTTTAAAGAAGACTTTCCTTTGTACTTTTATAACATACATTAAATATTTATATTATTATTGTAGTTTCAAAATACTTAGGGAATATTTAAAGTTTGTTTAAAAAATTTTATATTTAAATGAACCAAGTTAGAAAAAAAAATTTAATTAACTTTTTTTATAACTTGGTCCAGTTTCATTTTTATCAATGATTTTATAAAAGATGGCAACCTTTTGTCAAGTTTTTACGAAAATCTTTATAATTTGCATATTTCCGCCGAGAGAAATGATATAAAAAGAACAAATCTCGACCTCAC
This sequence comes from Androctonus mauritanicus, assembly GCA_011317285.2. Classification (NCBI taxonomy): domain Eukaryota; kingdom Metazoa; phylum Arthropoda; class Arachnida; order Scorpiones; family Buthidae; genus Androctonus; species Androctonus mauritanicus. The sequence continues at coordinate 7,380 of WUQG02438146.1, forward strand.
CAGCGAATTTTATATTTTATCTCGAGAAATTTTATTTTTACCTTTCTTTTAACGTTTTAAAAAATGGATTGGAAAATTCAATGTTGTTTATTGCTGTTGATAATTGTCGTCTTTGTGTTTCTTCACGCCATAGGAATACCGCCCGTACTAGTAAGATATTTAAACATATTTTTCGATTTTTCTAAGTTCTGATTAAAATGTAAAAATCTTGAAAATATATGAATTTATAATAAATTTTTATAACTGGAAGATAGCATCCTTTTTCGATGTTTTGCATATTTCCATGTTTCATTATAAACTTTCTTTTCCAGTTGGCATTTTGTACATTAGTGAGTATTTATGTTCCTTTTAACGCATGGGTTATGGATTCTTGGGAATTATTGATATCGTCATGTTTTGCCACCCTAGCACTGTTCATTTTTCCAATTATTTACATAATTTCAATGAAAACGGAGTAAGTAAAAAAAATTTTATAAACTTTTTTTTTTTTTTAAACCTAATTTTTCCTTCTCTAATCGGAAATTTAGATGGATTTTTAATGCATATTTTTTAGATTGGGATTCTCCTTGGCTCAAGATTGTTTTGATCCTCTCTGCATTACCGCTGTTCTCTTTCAAGCAATAATGTTTTATTTGTGTATTTATTTCTATTTCGAATACATGGCTTTGGCAAAAAAACAACGGGAAGAGGATAAAAAGAGAGAGAAGGCAGAGAAACGAAGACGAAAAAGACGTTTAAGAAAATCGAAGAGTATATTTTTAATGTTTTCTAATTAATCTTTTTAACTTTTTAATACTTTTAAGCAATTTCACTTGTGATAAATGACTGTGCATCATTCTGCTGTATTTGAAATATTTTTAAATAAATCTTTAATTTTTAAAATCTGTTTTTTATTGTAAAGATCTAAATTTAGAAGTATTGTTAACAACATTCATCATTAAGATTTGGATTTTTAAATTTGCATATTAAGCCAAAATTTACTTTAGTTACAAGAGTTCCTCGAATTACGAACAAGTGATTAGTAAATCGAACAAAAGTACAGAATTATACGGAATTGAAAAATACCAACTTATAATCTGCACGACTGACTTTTTTTTTTATATTGCGTAAAGTTATTTATTGTATGAAATGTGCAATAATTGAAAATTAATATTTAGACATGACTTAGTTTGATATAAGCTCCGCCATCTTGAAATACTGGAGTCTCGCTACGTAACTGCAGTTTTAAATGTATTGCGAGGAAATTTCTTTAGTTTTTTTCTTTTTAAAATTTTGGAAAAAATTAATTTTTTTTTTTTTTTTTTTTCAAAATTGTAACTCGCAAGTTGTATATAAGCAAGACAGTTAAGACAATTATAAATTTTAGTAACTTAAATTATATTTTCCGAATTGTAACAATTTTTATCCCGATTAATTGTTTAAAGTAATGGCTAAGATATGCTAATTGTGTGAAAATTACGTATCTTTTTAATGTCTTGAATTTAAATAGAGAATATAGTTTTGGTGATTTTATTCGTTGAAATTGTTTTTAAAACAGATTTTTAAGAAATAATCGAATGAGGGCGGCGAGAACAAATATTTTTGATTTAACTTTTTAACTGAAAATTCAGATTTTTATTTCGGTTTTGAACCATCTTATTTCTACAGCTATTAAGTAATTGCAAACAAAAGAGAATTCTTTAAGCAGTTTGACACTATTTAAAAATGAAATGTATGAAGTTCAAAAGCATTCAAATTCTTGACAAACTGATTCTAGATATGTAGCATAATTTGGCAATATGGATAGAGGCAAATTAATAAATGTTGCTGTCAACTATATATTACATTATCTAATGCTGAAGATGACTCTTAGTAAAGATCATCCTCAGCATTAATAAAGTCATCTTCAGCATTTTTCTAAGAACTTATGAGGCTGATTCTTAATATTTCGGCATTTTTCTAATGCTGAGGATAACTTGGTATCAAAAATGGTTGCAGACCCCTGATACTAAGCATATAATAAAAATTTTTAAAAACCATCGAGGCCGAACAGTTTGATTAATTTTTGAAAAAATCATTTTCTAGTGTGTAATAAAATAATTATGCCTTTATATATTATTTGCAAAATAAAGATTGTACATGAATGTAATAATAAAAAAGAAACCAAAAGTATGTCCATAATACAAAATCAAATTTAAAAAAATTACAAGTAATTATATGCGTAAATTTATACTGTGAAATTTACTCATACGCATGCATAGATTACGCATATATACATGAACAATATATGAAATGCGAACGTATTTCAGATGCGTTCTAGTATGGGCCCATCTGAAATGCACTTAGGGCGCCATCGAGCCTGCGGGGCATTTCAGATTTGAATTGCAATGATAACTTTCAGATTCATTATCATCCTTTTTTAATATAAATTTAACAAGGTGGATGAAGTTTTCTTATGTAAACTTATCCGTCATCAGGGGCACAAAATATAACACATTTATACAAGAAAAGCTTTCACGTTTAAAATCTTGTTTGGGCTTGATATTTAACTATTAGATTGATTTTTTTTTCAATAAAATCAAATAGTTAAATATCAAGCCACCCATCCTTCAAACAAAACTTCACCCATCCTTCAAACAAAAATATAACACATTTGAATAGAATTAAGCAAAATTTTAGTATTATCTTTAATATTTTCTTTAAATTTAAGATTTTATATATAACAGGAACAAACAATAGAATTTTACTGCTGTAATTTGACCATTCCTAATTTGTTTATTGTGTTTGTGTTTAAGACTTTTGAAAAAACAACAAAATGAATTTCTGTTAATGAAATAAATTAGCTCTTTTTCCTCTGTTTGAGTGTCGTCGACAAACAACCAATCAGAATCCTTCTAAGAACCTACATCGTTGACAAACAACCAATCAGGATCCTTCCAAGAACCTGCACCGTTGACAAATAACCAATCAGGATCCTTCCAAGAACCTGCATCGTTGACAAACAACCAATCAGGATCCTTCCAAGAACCTGTATCGTTGACAATATCTTCCTTTCAAATTTCATCAAATATATCTAAAGAATGGTTACCACTATCCGCCGCGGAAACGGTAGCGTTTTTGCGCCGCGTCCCGGATTTGCGACGCGAAAACCGCGTTGCTTTCGCCGCGCGCGCGTTGCGTCTTTCCGTTAAATAAATATACAGTTATAAGTCCTGAAAAATAAAGAAATATATGCAATTATACACATATATACAATTCTATAAATATATAAAATATACAATTCCAATAAATAAATTAAGCTAAAAATACTGCTGCTGCCCCAAGGAACGGTGTCGTTGTTATTAATCAGACTGCGTTTGTCGAATACAAATTTAAAATTTTTCGACAGTTGGCAGGTGGTGAATTGACAGTATTTTGTCCTCTTGATGGTGTACGGATCCGTGACGGTGGCACCTTCCGTTTCCTTGTTCACCATCCGCTGCAATAGGTCGAGGTTGCTCACTTGTCTGTTCCTATAATTTAGAGTGATACCTTTTATCTTCAATACTGTCGAGCCGTCCGAAAGTTCGTATCCGTAAGATTTTGGACCTATCCCCCAAATTTCGTAATTTTCAGGCAGTCTGGAAGTTCGTTGGTCATCCCGCCCAGATAGGATGACAGAGTTACGTCGGGTTTGCCTGAATAAATGACTGAGTCGGTATCGCAATATGAAACTCACTTGTTCAACTTCTCCAGATAAGAATAAAGAATTAATCGTGCGTGGCACGTTGTGAAGGCTGCAATAACTACGTTATTTCTGAAGGAGAGAGGTTCGTTTTTAGTCTGATGCGTGATTTTTAAAATCTCATCAGTCATGATGTCGACGGCTTTGACAGTTTTATCAGAATTATGGAAGAATCTCTTGATTAAATATAATTTTAATATGTTTCAACTTTGCTTCGAAAAAATTTTCAACCAATGAAATATAAATTTCCTTACCTTTTACCATATTTACTTTTTAAGCTTATTTTTTACGAACATGAATTTATAATCTCATTACACAGCAGTATTGCAAGGTGACGGCGATTACACCAAAATTGCTCGCTTAATATTCGGAAATATTCATTAAAATCTATAAAATCAGAAACTTTTAATTATTTCAATGGTGAAATATATTAGAATATAAATAAAATTATTACATTACTTTTGGAACCAAAATAACAGCAGCATCTGAGTTACGAACAAAACCTACATACGAATACATTCGTACGAACAAAACCTATATAAGAATTATATTCTTAACTAGAGGAACGCCTGTACTTCATATATTGTAGTCACTTTGGGAAAGAAGTGGTGATTACATTGTTTAAAATAATTTAAAATAAAAATGATTGTTTTTGAATGATATATTCAATTGATTTTATAAATTTCAATAACACTAGGCTTATATTAGTACAATTGTCACTTTACCGAATCACGGCAAAAGTTGTACAAATCGAAAGGGAGGCATAAATATTCAAAAATTCCTTAGCGGATCAGAGGTCAAATATTAAAGTTTTACGAGATACAGAGGCGTATAAGCGACATAGATAGCACAGTACGAGAATAGGATGCTTCGCAGACTGCGCGGACAAGGTCAAACCGCATGCACCATTTGCAATCAATGAAACTTTGCAACGCTATATCTCGTAAACTTTTGATATTTGACTCCCGGTCCACTAGGGATATTCCCCTTTGGATGTGTGCCACTTTCGCTATGCTTCGATAGGGCAAGATCTCTATCCTGATATTTAATATTTTATTTAAAAATATTAAATAGGTCAAATTTAAAAAAGAATTTTTTTTGAGGAATAAAGATGAACATCAGCTTTCAGAACCAAAGCAAACAGTAAAATGAAGATATTTACCTGAATTTTAAAAAATAATTTGATCACCTTGATATAAGAATAATTTATAAATTAAAGAATATGTCGTAATTACTTTAAAGATACGATTCTTATTAAACCAATAATAATCGATTGTTTCAGTGTCAAACGAATATTAGTGATTGCCAGATTCGATTATATTCGCGAAAATTTTTGTTAGCTAAAGAATTTCTGTATTATTTAAAACTTTTATTTATAAAAACAGAATGGCAACTAAGTTGAAGAAACTATTACTTCTGCTTTAGAATAGAAAGGCGATCTTGCTTTACAGATTGCTTATAGAAAGGATAACAATCTATATAATTTGCTTTACAGATTGATTATAGAAATTCGATTTTGCAAACATTAATAACAGCATTTCGATTATTCGTATATATAGTTAAATAACAGGAGAGATTTAACTAATTGATCATTTCGGATGAGGAAGTGATCCTTTGACCATGATATCATAAGAAATTAGCTTTTTGCCAATTTCTAGCACATTATCGTATATTTTGCTGAGGGTTCTGGTTTCAGATAAATCGTTTTTTTTAGCAATGTTTATGATTTGAAAATATTTCTTTCAACATTTTTCGTTTTACTCATATATACTTCGTTTCAGAATTTAATTATTTCGTGTATAATTTAATTCGATTTGAGAAAAATAAAATTTTTTATTTCGTTAAGAAACGATACGAATTACAGTCGTATGTTTCGAAATTACTTTTTACATTATATGCTTATATTTAATATAAGTACTTTATAATAACATCATAAAAATGATGATAAAATAACACAATAATTCAAAGAATTGTTTTATAAAATAGCAAGGAACGAACTCGATATTTCTAAAAATTTATTGGAGGACTTATACAAATCAATAATCTTTTGATCTTATTTTATATTTATAAAATAAGTTCAAAAGATTAACAAAAGGTTTTTTTCTTCCTCGATATCGGAGGAAGAAAAAAAAAACAGTAAAATCAATTTGAAGGAAAAGTTGAACTATAACCTCTGAACGAGAAGAAGATAAAAAATATCGATTAGTTACTGAGAGAATAAAAAAATGACAAAAGGAAAGGTTTTCAACTCGAAAGAAAATTATATTTGGCATTGGCAGAAAAATTCTAGTATTTAGGTGGATAGCCTTCGGGTAATTCTGACAAACAGCTGATTAAACAATACTTAATGAAAATGTGATGGTTATATAATTCGTTCTTTACTACGAGGAAAAATGTCTTTCTAAACTACGCAATTTTATATTTGTAGTCAATGTAAGAATCGGTGTTTATCATCCAAAACGATTAAAAAAAAAACAATTTTAAATACATCTTAAAATAAATACGCATATAATAATTTGTTACGATAAGAGTTTTAAAGAAGGTGAATTCCGTAGAGAAAGGATTAGTGTATTTTGGAATTTTTTAATAATTAAATTTAATCGTTTCTTAATCGGTAGGCTGTCTGTGCAATACGAAATTAACGTTCAACTTGAAGAATTTGAGAGCATGTTGGACTCTTTCAATCCAATTTTCAGGGATGTTCGAGCGTGAGAAGTCAGAC
>WUQG02438157.1:0-13804 GCA_011317285.2 Androctonus mauritanicus
CCGGTTTAACCGGTTTCATGGAAAAGTTAAAATTCGAAAACCGGTTTTTTAAAAAGTCGGTTTTTGTATAAACCCTAATTACATCTATGAGAAATTATATTCCAAGTTATGATGGATTTGAATTACAATAAAAAATTTTCAATAAAATTATGTTACACACTGAAGATTATATATTATGGAATTATGACAACTTGTTTATTGGAATCTGGACTACTGGAGATGAAATTATTTGGTATTGATATATATTTGAATTACAAGAAACAAATATAAAAATAAATTTCATTTCTTAATTTTTTAAATATACTGTATATTTTTTCTAAAATAAGCTAGCACATTTAAGCAGTTGTGAACTAATAAGAACAATTTTATTAGCAAATGTTTTCAGCAATTGCATGTCCTCATCAGGCTACAAGAGAATAATAAAACACAGAACCTATTCCATGTTCTATTATTCTCTTGTAGCCTAAGGAGAGCATGTAATTACTAAAAACGTTTGCTAATAAAATTGTTCTTACTAGTTCACAATTGCTTAAATGTGCTAACTTATTTCAGTTTTTTTTTTGCATTATGCAAATGAGTAAGCAGTATAATTGAAACTATGGATATATTTTTTCATTAAGTTATGTATATGAAAATTATATTAAATAAATTAATTTAAAGTGTATTTTGAAAACTTTCTAAAAATATACTACAATATTTTTATATTATGATAAAATGATAAATAATTCTTTTCTAGGTTAGCTATTAAATATTTGATAATATTTGAATGTTAAAAAATAGATTATTATAAATTAAATTTAAGGAATTCAAAACATACCCAATTTTTGGATGAGACTGAAGAACAGCAAAATTTTTTCCTTGTGAATCTGAAGTTATTTGAACAGCACGATGAATACAATGTAAACGCTTAATTCGTATTAAATCACATTCATCTTTATTAAGCAACGAATGCAATGAACTGACCATCAAAGCTGACTTTGAGTTACAAATAGGAGGAGCTGCTAATACAGTAGCCTCAGCAGAAGTAGATGTATTAGGGAAAATAAAATTACCTTGAAATCCTTCACCATCATTTGTAATAAATGAAACAATAGAATGTGTAATTTGTAAATCTGTTATAAATAATTGTCTTCCAATATTAAAAATGCATCTTCTTAAATGAGGATATGATTCTCTCCATAAAAATATCTAATAAAAGAATAATTAAAATAATTTTGAAATATTTAACATTTTTCCTTATTTATATCTGAATATACTAAAACATTAGAGCAAAAACAGAACTAGTTATTATGTAGAATAAATAAAATGTTGATTTAATATGATAGTTTTCAATTTTTACATTAAACAAAATGTGAGATTTTACTCCTTTCCTTTCCCTTTTCTCATGACTTGCCTCTAGAGTATCAATTTTCATGCAGGTGCCTTTCATAAATAATCATCAGGAGGAATACAAAATAATATATTAAACTATTAATTTGATAACAAATCAACCAAGTGCAAGTGATGACAAATCAGCAAGTGCTATTATTACCATTTTTACAACTACTATATTCTTAAGCTGAACTGTTCTCTTTCTTTTGTTCAATCTATGTATGTATGTATGTATATGTAATTATTTTAAATATATTTAAATATAATTAAGTACTAAACATTTTAATTTTAAATCTTAAATCAAATTGTTAGAATATATATATTTAAACAAATATATGAATTACTAAGGAGCATTTATTGTAACAACAGAATTCATTAATCTAGCTATATATTATAATCAGAATTTATTTGATCATGAAATTGAATCATGAACTTAAAGTAAAAATAATGAAACAAATATATTTTTAGATTTAATTTTTGAATGGTCTTTTTGGCTTGAAAAGAAATCTGACTATTCTAAATTATTAAACACTTCCATAAACAATGCCTTTGAGGGGAAATAAGTCTTTAATAATTGACAGGAGAGGAGATCAAATTTGACTGGATCATCTAACCAACAGAGCCTTAAACATCAGAACTGACAGTTCCTGCAGTCAATTTCTATAAAAAGAAAACATCAAATGGACCAATTCAAACTTCTTCAACTTTGCAGATTGGTGGAGATATCAAAGGGCAGGGATGGTCAACATTTCTGAAAACTTGAAGACACTTGGTCTCAGAGAGCTTGTGTGTGTCTGTTGTCCTGTTTAAATGTATTCTCCAGTGTCCTCCTGTCTTGTAGCAACTATCATCTAAATTCTTATAAATTTATGGAACCAAGAGAATCAAAAGAAAGAGAAGTAATAATCCTCTCTTTCAAAAGGTATTGTTTATAAATGCAAGTAAGGAATGAAATTTAGTATAAAGCATCTTGCTTATGCAGTGATTACCACACTAATATAAAGTTATACTGTTGCAAATAGTATATTAGTGAAGTAGTATATTACTTCAAATTTTAATGATGTTAAATGATTACTAGAGATAAAAGAATTCATGTCAATCACATTGCAATTTGACAATAGTTATTTATGAATTATAAATCTTTGATAAAACTAAATTAGGTCATACAATCTTTACTAAATTCCTATTAGAATATCAAATTAAAATTATGTAAATTATGTATTGAAGTACCATATATATTCTTCCTTACATAATTTTCATTTGTAAACAAGTTCTTATAAAAAGAATGGGTATTGATCTGCTGGTTTGAGATTGCCACCCTTTAAGAAGCTTCTAGAGATGTACCCTATAACATACAAATTGGGATCAGAGAACTTGTTAAGCATTAAGTGAATGTAAGAATTATATCAATTAAATAATCCAAAAGACAAGAACTTTTTGCAGTGTAGAACATTTAATATAGCTAAACAAACTTTTTCAGCAAGTTGCCATCTTCAGATTATACATAGAACAGAATATCATAATGAAATTTTAAAATTTTAAACAAGTAGAATGGTACTAAGTTGATATGATTACAATAAAACAATAATAATAATAAAAATAAAATAAAAAATACAAATAAAAACAATCACCATTACAAATAAAAAGATATTAGTAGAAGAAGCATGATGAAAAATAAACCAGATTTTATTAGAAGTGGGAAGCATATTGTTTTCTATAGCATATCATGCTGAGGAGAGCTTTTGAGTAGGCTTTTTATTTAAGATGTTTTTGGTTTTCTGCCTTGTAATTATTTCTAACACTTCAGATGTTGTGGCTTGGTTCAATGAATTCTAATAATTTTGATCTAGTTCCAACTTATCTGCAAATAATTTTGGATCCAAAATTATTAGACCATTGAATATATTAAACCAAGCCACAACATCTGAAGTGCTAGAAATAATTACAAGGCAAAAAACTGAAAACATCTTAAATGAAAAGCCCACTCAAAAGCTCTCCTCAGTATGGATATATGCTATAGAGAACAACATGCTTTCCATTTCTAATAAAATCTAGTTTATTTTTCACCATGCCTTTAATACCTTTAATTTGTAATGGTGATTGTTTTTATTTGTATTTTTTATTTTATTATAATTATTATTATTATTATTATTGTTTTATTGTAACCATAGAAAACTTAGTACCATTCAATTGGCTTAAATTTTGAAATTTTATGATATTCTGTTCTATGTATAACCTGAAGATGGCTACATGCTGATAATGTTTAACTATATTAAATGTTCTACACTGCTAAAAGTGTTTGTCTTTTGGATTATTTAATTGATTTAACTTAATAGAAGCAGTTTTGGTATTCTTTATATTTAGTAAAAATTATATTATAAAAGGTTTATACAATTCCAGATAAAAAGTTGGTGGTGTATTTCTAAGCCTAATTTATGAAGAATCAAATATTTCCCAACTATTTCACAAAGCATTAACTCATTTTATTTCCATTTTAATTATTATTTAATTTTAACATTATTAATTCACATTTATTCAATTTTTGTCATGAAAATGCATAAATAATAGAAGCAGCCATCTTTCTTTATGATGTAAAACTAATTCAACCAAAGGCTATTTTGCCAGAATGATGTCCAAATAAATTTAACTGCATTGTTTATTAAGATGTTATTTATCGCAATTAAACTTTTTTGTTACTTTTTTTTATTTTTCATTAACAAAATTCAATGGTGAATGAACAATTAGAAATTAAAATGTGAAATGTTTCTTATTTCTTATTAATTTTTTAAATATATTTTGCCCTATAATTCAGCTTTTGCAGCATTTTTAGTCTATATTTACAATAAAACTGGAATAGTTTTCCATGTCTGTTGATCAAAAAGGAGGGAAAAAGGGGAAAATTACATAACTGAAATGGCAAATCAATGATATTATAATTGAATAAATATGGTATATACTAATTTGGTTACTTATAGAGTTGTTTAGAAAGTAATTTCATTTTTTTCATGAAAATGAACAACAATTTTTTTTATAATATATAAATATTTTATTCAATTATATATTGACTATTTTTGTCTAACACATCTTGTTATCTTTCTGGTAGCTGCATGATTCCATGCTCGTAGAACTTTTGATGTTTGCTTGCAAAAAACTGAACCAAGTGATTTTTGACATCCTTATTTGAACTAAATGTTTTGCCGTTTAAAGAATTTTGTAAAGACCAGAACAAGTAATAATTGGAGGGTGCCAGATCTGGTGAATATGGTGGGTGCAGTAACAATCCCATTCAAGCTACAACAACTTCTGGCAAGTCATCAAACTTGTATGAGGTCAGGTGTTATCATGGTGAAACACTACACCTTTTCTATTAATCAATTCTGGCCTCTTCTGTTTGATGGAATCACTCAGTTTGTCCAATTGGTGGCAGTACACTTGTGAATTAATTGTGGAATTGTCTGGTAATGTTAAAAAAAATAACTCTCTTGAAATCCTACCAAACAGGGAGCATTACTTTTTTTTTTATTTATGAATATCTGCTTTCGAAGTGCTTTGAGTTGGCTCATCTCTTCTCCATGCATTCAACATTGTTGTAAACAATCCATTTTTCATCATCAATTATGATTTGCTTCAGAAACGGATCGTTTTCTTGATATTTAAGCAGCAAATCACAGATGTCAATGTGATGGAGCTAATCTCTTTCCTTGAAAATGTGTGGAATCCAAATATCAAGCTTTGAAATGAAACCAAGTCATTTTCATATAATTATGAATGATCAGATTTGACAAATTCAATCTCATAGCAATTTCTTGTGTTGTCATTTGGCGGTTTGCTTCAATCAATGCCTTTATTTTGTCTTCATCAGCTTCAACTGGTCTTACAGAACATGGTTCATTTTTAATATTGAAATTGTTAGAACAAAATTTTGCAAACCAGTTTTGGCATTGGCATTCTATTAACACATCTTCATACACTTCACATAACTTTTTTCTTGCTTGAACAACATTTTTACCTTTTTGGTAATAAAAAAGCAAAATATGCTGAAAATGTTCCTTTTTGTTTTCCAATTTTGATATGATACCAAAAAAAAATAATTACACAGAATCAAAAAAGATTTTTTTATAAATAAACCTTGAAATGTCAACTATTAAAATGTATAATGACAATATAGTTTAGAATGAAATTGGTAGGTTAAAAATACAACTAATGCCACTCGTGGGGGAAAAACAAAATTACTTTCCATATAACCCTATATAATGTCACTATTACATCATCACCACATCCAAAGTTTTTGATTTTTTCCAATTTTGCTTATAAGTAAAATATCATTTGTGATTATTAGAAAATCTTGCAAACCAGGAATTCTGTCCTTTATTTACTCCTATAGAAATACTCCAAAACATGATATCAGATGAACTCAGAGACCACACTGTCAATCTCCCTTTTCCAATCAATATCTAGTGAAGCATAACATGCCAGTGGCATGGTGCACTCTATCTTTTTGAAAATAAATGGTAGGCTGGAGATTCTAGATTTGAATAATGCAAATATCTCCAACAAATTCAAATTCTTCCCAATTGTAACAACTGTCTGAAAAAATGACCTGACAACTGTATTCTCCATGAGGTTACACTATACATTGATTTTTGAACTGCCCCAAATGTACTTGAAGATAATATGTGGATTTTCTGAGCCCTTATTTAAATGTGATGATTCATCTTTCCATAAGCATGGAATATTACCTCATCAAGATAGAAATGATGAATTGAAAACTGGGATCTACTATTGTGTTACTATTGGGACATAATACAATATTTTATAGAAATTTCAAATATTTGAAAAAACTTGGAGAATTTTCCTTTTCATTCTTACCGTAATCAACGTCATATATAAATTAAAAGAACACTGTACAGTTGTACAGGCTGAAATATTTGGAATATTCAAAGGTCTCAAAACTATTGATAGTATTGTTTCTGACAGTAAAAAATAAATATTGTAAGTGATAGTCAAACAGTTTTAAATATAATCAAACAAAATAGCAGCAAATATCTTCTTGCAGATGAAATTAAACAAATCATGAGTAAGTAACTCAAAGAGAAAAACCAAGTTCCAATGGATTAGGGGTCATTCTGGGAATGAGAATTATGATATAGCTAATCTTCTTGCAAAATGAGCTACACATTATGATTTTCTGTTTTTATGAAAAAATTCTCCTTATTTATGTCAAAAATCAAATTAGTGGTTACACACTTAGTTATTGCTTTTACTCTTATAATATTATAATGTTGTGATTCTGTACATACTGTTGAAATTTTAAAATTGTTCAGTGTTATAGCCTGAAGAGGGTAGTAACTACTGAAAACATTAGCTTTTTTTGATGTTAAATAAAAATTTACAATTATTCTCAACTACAAAAAGTGCTGTTTTAAGTAATATTAGAGATTGCATTTTTCTAGATGGTAAAATGAATGAAATGAAGATGACAAAGGAAAATTAACTTACCAGTTTGTTCCTGATATTGTAAAATTCTTTAAAAATAAACATTTTAAAAATATCAATTTACTCAAATCCTAACAGGACATGGAAATTTTAAGTATTATCTCTATAGATAGGTTTAAGCTGAATAATAATGGAAATTATGAAAGTGATAATTCTCAAAAAATGATTGAACATTTCCTGTTTGATTGTCTCAAATTTTAATCTCAAAGGATTAATCTGGAATGGAAAGCAATTTTGGAAGAAGGAAATTGACCATGCAAACTGAAAGAATTGATTGAAAAACCAGCTCTTTTCAAAGCTCTTAATACCTCTCTAAAAGGCCGTGGAGTATTGGATTGAATTGCTTTTAGAGGACCTTTACAGAAAATTTGAATTGGATTTTGGTTAGTTTCTTGACTTTGTTCCATCAGTGTTTTTTGTACCTGGACTGGTTTCACCATTTGGACTGGATCTTTATTCCAGCCTTTCCTTCCTACAATGCAGAGACTTAGCAGTTTTGTTTTTGACATTATTCAGAACTTGATTTTGGTATCAGACTCACTAGTGGACTCTTGCTCCTCTTCTGCATTCTCTTAGACTTTTGTGCTCACTGTTGTTTTGCAGTTTGCTAGATGGTTGGGATATTAAATCAATATTTCATCTCTGGTTTGTTGGAGCTATCTCCCTCTGTTCTTGTACTGTTCCTGTCCTCCTGTTGTTGTTTGGTAGCAGGGTTACTAAACTAGTGACCCAAATCCAATTTGTTGGAATTCTTTGGTCTTTTTTTTGTTTTTCTATGCTTTGTTGGTCTTGGCTTTTGCCTTTTGTACAGTTTTTTTCTAATTAATTTCATTGGTTGCTTCTCCCTTCTCTAGTGGCCTATCACACTTTCTTTAGTAATATCTTTTTCCTATCCTAAACTGTCATTTTTCTTCTCACTTCATTCTTCTTTTTCATAGATCATATCTATGAGTATACTCACTTGAACTTCATGAGAGAACCAATATCATATCTGTTGATTTTTAATCATATTTTTTAAATAGAGAATCAATATATTATAATACATTATATCATTATCCTGTATTATGATGAATGTTATGTAATCAGTGCTTGATTACCTGAATTCATAATCTAATTTTTGACTTGTTGATAAATTACAGATCAGGTTTTAAATTAATTACAAGTTGTCCTGGACTTGGAATCATTTAATTTATGATCTTAACTAACTGCTGATATCAGGAATAAACTTCATTTAATATAATGTTTTTTGTTATATAAGCAAACATTTTCAGCATCAAGAATAGAATTTTATTTGATTTATGATATTCCAATCTTACAATGGCTCTTACAACATTCTGAACTTGGCTATTTTCATAGCTTAATTTATTTAAAGTACTTTTTTTATTAAAAATGTAGTAAAGCAAACACTTATCTCCTTGGGGAGTGGGTTCAATTCCAGATGATTTTATGGCTTGGAGACCAGGTTCAATTCTGGATGATTTTATAATCTTGATCTTAAACCTATTATACCATTTTAAAGGATTCAATATTTCATTGTCTGTTATTACTATTAAAATCATTACCATTGTGGATCATTTTTGACTTACAATGGGATTATCAAAACATAATTCGATTGTAAATTGAAAACAACTTATAATTTATATGATGAAAATAAACATACTAATATTTAAAAAATGCTGTAAATGAGATGTAAAATATATGTTCATGTATATATATAGTATATAATCATAGAAAGTTAGATAAGTAAAAGAAAATTATATTATTATTAATAAAAATTTTATAAATCTCCATTATTAAGTTTATATTTGATGTCATCAGATTTGTATTTTCTAAAGTAAATATTAATGCATTACTGATACTTATAATATATCTTTTATATTTCTTAACAAAAATATAATTGAATTTTTTTTACTACAAATTCTTATATTGCTAATTTAATGTATATTTCTCATATTTATAATTTAATTTCTTTTTTTCATATATGTAAGAAATTAATATTGATAAAATTAATTCAGAATTGTTATGTGAATATTCTTTTCTTGTATGTGACTGTTACTTTGCTTTTATATAGTTCCTGGTGAACCAAGGCAGGTAAAGGTATCTGCTGTTAATAGTACATCAATCAATGTGAGATGGAAACCACCTTCAAATAAAGATCGCAATGGTTTAATTCGTGGATATCAAATACATGTTCAAGAAGTAACTAAAGAGGGTGATTTAGTAAATGAGCCTCGAAGATATGATGTAGCTAATGAGAATGCTGAAGAATATAATGTTACTGGACTACAGCCAGATACAGAATATTCCATACAAGTAGCTGCAGTTACTAGAAAAGGTGATGGCACACGAAGCAAAGTGAAAACAGTTAGAACATTAGGTGGTGGTAGGTAAAGTATTTTGCAATTATTAAATGAACTAATCATATTTATTATATTTTTTATTTAATATAAATAAAATTTTACTTAATAAAAACTGATAATAATATAATAAAATTATACTATAAATAATATATTTAAATCTGGACAAATTTTATATTTATCAATTTTGTTTCTTGCACATTGTATAAACCTGAAGTAATATTACAATGAAGCATCATTAATCAGACAATGCTAGTTTATAATGCCATGCAGATTACAGATTTTTCTATACCATCTCTGATCATGAATTCATGATAAACATTTATGATCCTTAAAACTTCATGAAAGGGATATTTTCAGATATTTTTATGGATGCAAAAAAATTTTTAAAAAACCTGAACCAAATCCATACCTGTTTACAAATTATATAGATATTTTTCTATAGAAGTTTTTAAATTAATAGAACTGTTCATTTTTACATTTACTTGCATGTCTGAAGAATGAATCTTTTTCTAGCATCTAATAAAATAATATATCTGAATAGTAATATTAATTTGATTCTCTAGAAAAACCATATGGAGGAAGACATTTCACTTATATTTTATCAATTCTTTACTCACATCAGATTTACTTGCAACTAAAAGAAAGTTTTATTACTTTAATTTCATTATTTCAATTATATTTTTAGTTATTGTACAGAAGTAAAAAAATATTATTATTATTATTATTATAGCACATTATTATAGTGCATTATGTGTGCTGTGTTCGGACTTAATATTTCAAAAAATTTTAGAAAAACTGTAATGGTCTTACCTTTGAGGATGCATATAATAATATATAATTTATGTAACATCACTGCTGAACTGAGATCTCATCAATATTTGAATTAAAGAATAATGTCTCTTTTTGATGGATTATAAAGTTTTTATGTTCTGTCTTGCAAAAAAAAATAGAAAAATTATGAAAAATATTTTGTGGAAGTCAATGTACATAAACTTAACACCTATACATATTCATATTTACTTATATATCTATATATATATAGTTCATAACCACATATATTCATTCATATATGTAGTTATGAACTAAATATATATAGGTGTATAGGTAAATATGAATATATATAGGTGTTATTCAGTTTATATACATTGATTTCCACAAAATATTTTTCATAATTTTTAATTAAAATCTAAAGATAAATAATTGTCTCGAGTTTTTATTTATTAAAATAAAATGTTGCTTTATTTTCTGTTGTTGATAATATAAACACATTGCTTTTAAATGTATTTTTTTATACTATAAACAAAAAATAAAGCAAGAAGTACTCCTTAATTTATGACAGGTTTCAGTTCAAATCTGCCATTATAACTTGGAAATATCCAATATTTATGGATTTCTCACTAACCAATATTTGCTATTACACTTCATTTTATTGTAATTAACTTAACAAACACAATAATAAAGCACTAGAATGCTTTTTGTATATCATACCATTGGTCAGAGGCTCACTCTTTATCAATTGCATTTGATCATTCATAAAATTTATTGATGGCATGACATCTTAAGTACAAGTGGTCATAAATCAAAGTCTACTTATATTTTGTTTAATAAAAAACAACTTTAAATAGTTACTCATTTTTTAGATTATATTTAATTTCAAATATGAATATATACAAGTATTCTTCAATTTATATATATTTGATACTTATAAAATATTTTTAAATATGGTTATTTTATTCATTATTTATTATAAACATAAGTTTTTTAATAGAGATTTTATTTTATTTTATGTCTTAGTTAAAAATAAAATTACAACAACATTATACCCATATTCATGTGTGAGAGTGGCAGCACTCAAAGAAGAAAAATAAAATATGGGAGGAACAATTAAATACTACCAATCAAATGATACCATACATTCCTGTCTTTACACAATATACTAGCTTTCTCTGAGTCATTCTTTTTTTCATATATGTCTGCCTGTTATAAGCACTCTGAAACCTATATTTCCTCAGATATTCATCCATTTGTTCTTTATATACTTTCCTTAGCCTTCCTCTCCCACATTTACTCTCCAGCATATACTTGCTTTGTTAATTGTTGTTTATTCATTTGTTTTACATGACCAGATCATTTCAAAGTTGACTTGCTTACTTACTGCATCTGCTACATTCCTTTTCAGTCCACATTACTTTCATACTTCATCATTCAAGACACAATCATATCTTGTCACTCTAAATATATTTCTCAAATATCTCATTTCCATTGCACTCAAATGCTTTCTATGCCTTTCACCCCATACTCAGGTTTCACTTCCATACATCAATGTTGGAACCAGCACTCTCTGATACACAGCCATCCTAGCATTCTTTGACAGTTTCTCATTCTTCACATAACCTTCCAAGTGCACCATAACTTTTAATCCAGCATTTGCTCTTTTCATAATCTCACCTTCAGTGCTACCTTCAAATGTATACAGATTCATTCACCTGTTCCGGATTCATCCACTCAGTTCAACTTCACATCTTGTACACTATTCACCTCTTTCAAACATGAGAATTATCATCTTTGCATTTATTCTCATCTGTTTTCTCTGATATGCTTCATTTAATTGTGCAACAAGTATTTTCAAACTTTGTTCACTCTCTGAGAGAACATTGCCAACAACATACAACAAATAGCATACACTCTTACCACCCACCATCACTTCTAATTCACTCACAACAATTTCCCCTCACACATGTATTCATGCATATATTAAACAATTATGGAGATATTACACACCCTTGTCTTACTTCTTTCTCAATTGTAAGCTACTCTGACATGCATTCATTACTCTCAGATTTGCACAACTGTTAGCATACATTGCTCTCACTACTTCAAGCAGCTCTTCATACACATTATATTCCCTCAGCATTTTCCACAGATTACTTCTATTCATTCTGTCATATGTCTTCTCAAGATCTACAAAAGCACAGAATATCTTACTCTGTGCTTTTGGAGATCTTGAGAAGATACTTTATGAGAGATACTTTATGAGAGTATCTTTATGGAGATACTTCTCTACAATCTATGGCATCAAGAAAATCTGGTCCACACAACCTCTTCTAGTCCTGAAATCATATTGCACATTCCATTCTCTCATTACTCTTTCAATCATAATCTTACCAAATACCTTCCCAGCTAACTCAGCATTCTTGCATTCATCTCTCATCTTTCCCTTTGTAGATAGGGACAATCACAGATTAATCCAGTCACTTGGAACCACACCTTTCATCCAACACAGTTTACACGAGTACCACATCCACACAATAATAATTTTCACCATACTTCAACATCTCAGCAATGACCCATCTATACCAGGACTCTTATATTTCAATCTACCAATTGTATTCATAAAATCTTCACTGATTTAGCTCATTGCATTCATATGTATTTCTTATATGCATCTGTATTTCCTCATTTTTGCCCTCATCCCTTTCTTTGATAGGTTTTTGAAGCTCATAAAAATATTCTTTCCATCTATCAACTACCCTAGATTCATCCCATAACATTCTACCATTTTTTTTTCACACCAGACACACCTATACCTTGTTCCATATACTATAATTTTAATTTAATTTTTATTTCTTAATTTTTAAATTATGAATTTTAACAAAAAATTTTGGGTGCCGCAGAAATTCAAAAGTTTCAAATGATACCATATTTATAGAAATTGGTACAGTAGTTCAGTCAAAAAAAAAAGACATCTAGCCAGCCACATTTGACTATTTAATATAAATGATTCATACAATTACATACATACAATTCTTATACATACAATTCATTCTTAATTTTTTACGGTACACTGTCAAAGGTTTGGCAGCACACTAGTATGCTGCAGCACAGTGGTTGAGAATCACTAGTCTATAACTTTCTCTCTCAATCTTCCATCACTCACAATCAAATCAGTCATGCTCCTCTGATATCTCTCATGGCTCTTCTAGGTATATTAATGGATGGCCTTGTGCCTATAGAAGGTGCTTGAGACAAATAATCTTCTTTCAGTACAAATCTTCAACAGTCAGTCTCCATTGTTATTCATTCTAAGATCACCATATTTCCCAACCAATCCTTCCACTCCATCTCTCTTCACACCAACTGTTGTTCAAATCTCCAGCCACAATCACTCACACAGTTCCATGACTTTCATTTATCATATCATTCAAGTCACACCAGAATTTCTTTTTTTATTCTCATTCATACCATTCACAGGAGCTTACATTGCTATCAGAAACACACTCTGCAGACCTAATTTCATCTTTACCTATGTTATTGTCATTCATGCACTTGTATTCTAATATACATTTTTTTGTTCTCACATTCATCAGCACGCCCACACCCACACCACTTCTTGCTCATTTATCATCTTTTATCCTAGACCATATTCCCACAATGTCCTTTCTTACATACTCAAATTCATATCTCTTTTGATATGTTTCAATCAAGCAGACCACATCCAGCTTATATTTACACATTTTATTCACAAGTTGTTATTCATTCCCTTTCTTTCACTTGTCTATTCATATTCCACATTCCCA
>WUQG02438168.1:0-13803 GCA_011317285.2 Androctonus mauritanicus
ACAAACAGGCAGAAAAATCTAAGCAGAGAGTACTTATATTTGTTAAGCAGCAGCAGTGTCATCATATTTTGATTGATAATTTTAACAAATTATCAATCAAAATATGATGACACTGCTGCTGCTTAACAAATACTCCCTACAACTAATTACAGACAATCAGCCAGATTGGTTATGTATAAATATTTTACCTTTCCATACAGAGGACCTGGGATCAAATCTGGATTCCACATCATCTGCAAGGACGACATTGCAAATGATTTGGAATCTGAAAAATTTATATGAAAGGTCTGGACCTTACCCCTGTTAATTCCTACCATATTCAATCCAGCTGACTTTAAATAAGTATAAGCAATTTAGGGTAGGATCTGGAATGTTCTTGCTATTTAGTAATCAGCAAATGATAGAGAAATTGCATTAAAATAATCATGAACATAAATAATCGGCTGTAAATTCCAAAATGCTTTTTATAAGAAAATAATTTGCTTTATCCATAAGGCATGACATATAACTGCTTTGCAACATTTTATAATTAAATTGTTTTTTGTTTCATTTCATTTCATTATTAAGCAATACAATAATGTTTAGATGAGAAAAATTATCAAATATTATAACTTCTAGCACTAGAAAGCATTCCAGGAATATAACTCTTACTTATAACACTAGACATATAAGGGGTTTTTGATTTCAGTTAAAGTCTTAATTTCTAGAAACTTAATTCTGATGTCAAATAAGATATATTTGTTCATACATATCTCTAATTTAATCTATAAAATGACATACCTCTAATAGAGAAATTGATAAATCCTAAATAAACTTATATACTTTTTAACTAATAAAAAAGTTAAATAATGCAGTATTTGATTTTTATTAAAAAACAGTTGTACAGTTCCATTTATTTCATGCATGCAAGTTACCATAATAAAATGTATTTTGCAAAATAATTATGAAGATTAAGTTTACATACTGATATTAAATAAATTCATAAATATTAAATGAGTTATTAGATATATTAAATATATTTAATAAGATTAGCTAAATTATAAAATCTCAAAATACTAGAGATCTAATTAATTTTTCAGATACAATTAGTTAATAATTTGATTTATTTTCAATCATTAGTAAACATAATCCATAGGATTAAGGTATCATTATAAAAAACAACATTAAAAAGATAAAATCTATAATGATATAATATGCACTTAAAATTATATAGATATTTTGATAATTAAAAATACTTAATCTTTCCCTGATTTTAAATATTTATTACACAAGGCTAAGTTTAAATATAGGATTTTTTTGTATTTTTTTTTACCTCAATTCAAAAAGGTTTTTTTTTATCAAATAATAAATAATATTTTTACAGTTTTTTTCCCTACATTAGATCACTTCAACATGTGCTTCATTTGTTATCTGGAAAATGTCTGGAAATTTCTCTCCACGTTTTATCCAGTATCTCATCTCACCATCACTAAAGCATTACATATTCTTTCTTCAATGTTTCAATATCAAGAACTGATGTTGATTAACTTTATCCTTAATAAACTCCATAAAAAGTCAGAGAGTCAATGTCTAGTAAGGTTAATAACTATGGTTGAACCATCCGTCCCAAACCATCAGTTTGGAAATATTGTATCCAAAAATTGACAAATATTAAACCCCAGTGTGATGATGCATCATTTTGTTGCAAAAATCACCTTTCACAGATGCCATTTTGATACTAGTGATTGCAACACCAATTAGATCATTCACAGATTATGCACTTGTACAGTAGAAAAACTCTAAGAATTGACTTATGTAATGTTAAAAATATGTTTCTATCTGGAATAGTTTGTACTTATTGGTAAAGAACAGAATTCATCCACTGTCTCACTTACATATTGTAAGAGGTGACTAAAGAATGCACTCTTTTTTTCTTACTCATTGTCTGCTACAGGGCTGGCTCCAAGCAGCCTGCAAGGCCTGCAGAGCAGGCAGGCATCAACTTCAAGAGGTGCTAAAACACATCAACTTTTAGCTTTCAAATAAATTTTTAAATAAAAAAAATAAGGTAAGACTCGAACTGATCTGCCAGCGGCAGGGCTTGGTCTAGGGCCAGGAAAAATTTGTTCAAAAATGAACTCAGCATATTGAACAATCTCCTCGACATACTTAAATTTCTCCATGTTAGAAAACTTCCTTTTCTGAATTTGTTTATTTCCCTCAGAATATTATTGATGATTCCTATTAGTGTAGCTAATGGGGAACGTTCATTTTCACGATTGAAAATAATAAAAAACTACTTGAGATCATCTATTTCACAAGAGATATTGACAAACTTATCACTTATTGCAATTGAAAATGATGTATGTTGTCAGTTAAATATGAGTGATTTAATTTCAAAATTTGTTAGCGCCAAAATACGAAAAATAAAATTTCAATAAATATTTTATGTTAGTTATGTGTACTTTTTGAGAAATACTCCTTTTTCTTGAAAGGGAAGGGGTGTTATGTTTGTATTTGCAGGCGGGCAGTGAAGACTCTAGAGCTGGTCCTGGTCTGCCATATTTCTGCTAGAATTCTTTCCCTTTTTTCTGATGCTTTCCTATACTCTTCTTAATTCATCCTTCATTTTGCAAAGGATAAAACCTCTAAGTATGCACTCTATCTCTTTATATTGTAAAATCTAGCATAATTTTTAAGTTATGATTTTTCTTATCAGAGAAAGACTTTATGTTCATCTTGTATGATTAAGTAATATTATAAGCAAATTATTTTCAGAGTTTCTTGCTTTCACTTCTGATTTAAAATAATTATTTATCACATCTTTAACAATTTCATGAGAGTATTATAATAAAAATTATTCTGTGTTTATAAGAATATTTTGATAATCATCTTTAAACTATTATGAAGTATTTTGTTACTTTGATTACAGAAGTGAAGAAAATTTTATCTATGATTTTGAAAAGTACACACTAAAGCATAGTGTATTTTTATACAATATGATTTTTTATTGAAAAACAGATTGTCATTGATTTATATATAGTATTTTGAGGTTCAGTTTTGAATCTCACTATCATAAGTCAGAATGGTCGTAAGTTGTAAATACTTAAAATTTATGGAGTTTTTACTAATAATGTTTATTAGAATACTATACATTATCTTAATAAACATAAAGAACACAAAACTGCAAGAACCAGACACAAAAAAGAATGCTTTTCATATATCACACTATTTGGCCAGAGATTTGAATTCATTGAATTGCATTAACCAATCACAGAATTAACTGATTATATCACTATCATAAGTACAAGTAATCTTAAGTCAAGATGGTTGTAAGTTAAAGACTACCTGTATATACTTAATAAGAAATCTCAAAGAAATTTTTTAAAAAATAAAGAAAAGAATATAAGAAATTGATTTTACACTTTATAATTAAAAAAAATACTTTATATTAAAATAACAATATTTGAATATGCTTTTTTACTAAAGTTATATAATGATTCATTTAAGTAAATTTTCAGCTTACAACATACATTTATATTATTATTTTTTAATAAAAATTTAACAATCTCATTTAATTTTCAATCTAAAAGAACAAATTTTTCCTTTATAGTAGGAACAATTATAATAGTAATAAAATATTAAATTTAAAATGAATATTATCATAATTTGACTTAATAAAAAATAATTTATCATACTGGAAATCTCTAATTTAAATTTTTTGTATACTTCATGTTATTTAATAATAAGTTACTTTTTAAGTAATACTTAAAATATAAATTATTGTTTTAAAATTCACAAATGATACAGGCAATAAAATATAACACATTTATTTACAATCATGCAACAGGCACTTTTTAAAGCTAGACACAAAAGTTTCACTGTCACATGTTATCAACACTTTACACGATGCAACTAAGTTAAACTTACTGCAACACCTTTCATTCCCATTCTTCCATCTTTCCCAGGAATTCCTGGGATCCCATTAGTGCCATTTCTTCCAGAACTACCCTAGAATTAGTAGTAATCAAGTTTTATATATATTTTTTTACTACAAATATAATAATTTGAGGTGAAACTCATCTGTGTTGCATAACTTAATTATAATTTTCAAAATTAAAAAATTTTTTTAGACTTATGATCAATGCTGTATTAAAATGGGATGATCTTGAAATATAGCACTAAATTTCACAAAATGGCTCACTGTCTCTCCTTTCAGTCCAGTTGGACCACGCTCGCCTCTCATACCCGGTAGTCCTGGCACTCCTACAAAGCCTCTCTCACCTTTATCACCCTTAAATTTAATACAAAATAAATTTAAAACATCACTAGAATTAGATTTCTTTCCAGCCAAATTTAAAGTATACTCTAAGTATACTTAAATGTTGTGACTGTTTTATTCTAATTGTCGATATGTTGGATAGTAGAAAACTTATTTAAATATTTATAATATCCTTATAATTTTCATTTAATACTACTGTATATCTATTAAAAATATAAATCTACTTATTTCAGCCAATTGATGATTTAAATGTTCTTTTATGCAAAAATTAAATACAAAATTTTGTTTAAAACATTTTTTACTAATACAAAATAAAAAAAAAAAGATATATTGCAAAATTTCAATTAATTGAATTCTGTATATCTGAAATTCCATTTTAATCAAACCACTTTTAAAACAGAATAAACTTTTATTTTAACAAACTTCAGAATTAATGAATATTGTTCACAATGGTTAATCATTGTCTATTTTAGGCAAAATCTTAACTACAATTATTGTATTTTGATAATATTTTATAATTTACATTTAATTTGCATGGAAAAACATGAAATTATTAATACTAATAATAATAATAATAATAATATTTTTATCAGATAAATTTAACTTTTATTGATTGGTGCACAGCAAGATAAAACTTTAAAAATTCATGTAACTGCATTTAAAACATCATAAGAATCATTTTATAATATCAATAGGAAAAAAGAAAACAATTAACAAACTAAGAGTGAAACATTTATTAATATGAGTCATATAATTCATATTACATGAGATAACTAAAACAAGTAATTATAGAAGGAAATTTAAAGAATGTGTTGAAATAATAAAGAATGAAGAAACAGTATTTTAATAACAATCTTGAAATTCCAAAACTTTGATATAAAATTGAAAGTATCTGAAGACATCTCCCAATATTGAAATGCTTTTCCACATTAACATTGCAACATTTATATAATGATAGTTAAATAATTTGTTTTCTAAATATTGAACAAATATCATATTATTGTTGAATGATACTTCTGAAGATAAGTTTAATCAAAAATTCTACTAATTGTCATTTTAAGTTTTTTCTTACAATGCTTTTACCAACATCATATGGAGCTACATAGACAATAGTCAATCTTTTATTAATATTATTTTATTTTTTATTATATTCTATGTTTAATTTAATTGTACAAAGTATTAATATTGTATGAATATTGTAACTCTAGGGTGATATTAACCTTAATAGACTCCAATAATGGTATAAGTAAAAATTACTTTTTTTTTTTTTTTTAACATATTAATGCTTAGCCTCATGGTATACCAGTTGTTAAAAAAATTCTGCCTGCTGCCTAGTGGCATACATCATTTGGCTCTGTTTAAAACTGTATTCATCAAATTTCTATGCAATTTTTGGATTTATATTTGGTATGGTTATTTGTTATAGTTTAAACAAGTTTTGCCCTCTAATATCAAAAATTCAATTTTTTTATAATTTTTTCTAAATATTAAAAAATATAATATTTTAAAATGCATGAAATCTTTATAAAATTTAATTTAATCTGCATTTAATGAATATTAGTTTATTTATTATATATGATTTTTTACATTCCTAATAAAATATAACTATTTATAATTATAATAAAATATTTAAAAATTTTTAAAAATTACAAAATTCTTTATCTTTTGCTGTTATAATATAGAGTAACTGTCAGTATCTGCTTTTTCAGTAATTAATTGCAAATTGATGAAATATAATACAAGTAATGAGGTTACTTTCTTCATACTGGCTTTTATCCATGAACTATACAAAAACATTCAATTTCAGCACTACTAGCAGTTAGAAAATGATGCTAAAATAAATTCAGATCAAAAAAATCATTTAGAAGTACTTTTGGTTATTTTATTAACCATTGTCAGCTCATAAGATTAAAATAGAACAATGGAACATAACCTATATTTAAAATATTAATAATTCTTATACTCATTAAATTATAATTTCTAAGCCACACTATAAAAAAATAGATGTAAAGAAAATCATATGAACACAGCTCTCACTAGAACTGTTTATGAGAATGACGTCATTGTACAGTGGGACAAAGTGAGGGTGATTAAGGAAATCACTGAAGAGAAAGATAGAATGACAGCAGAAGCATTCCAAATAATAAAAAGTGAAAGGAAAGGAATGGCCATCAATGACAACATTTTACAGACGGCTGTGAAAGCATGGATATATACTATAGAAAAAATGTAGATGAAGAATTCAAACTTAAAAGTTTATTATAAAAAAGTTTAGTTTTTGATATAAATAACATATTTATCACATATATTAATTATATTTAATAAGAAATTTGATTAATTGTTTTTGACGTTAGGCATAGAAATTATAATTTAACAACTATAAGAATTGTTAATATTTTAAATATAGGTTATGTTCCATTGTTCTATTTTAATCTTATGAGCTGATAAAGGTTAATAAAATAATTGAAAATACTTCTAAATGATTTGTTTCAATTTGAATTTATTTAGCATCATTTTCCGACTGCTAGTAGTGCTGAGATTGGACATTTTTATTTAGTACAAGATTTATTTCTGTTCTGTTATATGAAATAAACCTCTTGATTTTTAAGAGAAAAACCAAAAACTTTTCTTCAATCAAAAAGGAACTAACTAGTTTACACAAAACAAGAAACAGATTGAAAAACAATTGTAAAATATCAGTCTGTTGTGATGACCTAAATTTCACTCTTTTGCTCCAGCCAGGAATCACTGTATTAATATTAAAATATTTAGAAAGAAAATAATATCGATTCAGAATGAAACAAGATCATCAGAGATGAATGGATGATCATCACTGATGATCTTGTTTCATTTCATGGGGAATGAAACTATCTGAATCAATAGATGATGAATTACTCTTATAAGCTATTATGACTTCCTCTGCAACTAATCACAACTTTCCTTTAGTCTACTTCAGTCTACTTTTGATATAAAGATCTGATTTATGAGCAAGAAACAGGAGAGAAAAGAAGAGAAGAGGAAAAGAATGAAAAACAGGAAAGAATGAGAAAAGAAGAAAGAATATAACAACAATTGCTGGAGTAATGCCATTTTTCTTTTGTACACTGTCAGATATACTTAAACAAAACACAAACAGCATTATGGCAGGAAAATTAATCATATGTAAATAAATTGCATCTGTACTGAAAAAATTATAGAAGTGGTTTCAATTTTTATTAAAATCCTCATCAGGTACATTCAAAAACAAAAAACAAACACATTCCCCATCATGGAATGTGTTCATTTTTGGTTTATTAAAATCCTCATAAAAAAGGAGAGAGAATTTTAATAAAAATCTTCTCTCCTTCATTGTGCACTTCTATAATTTTTTTCGAACAGATATAATTTATTTGCTGCCTAATAACAGATACTGGTTCTAGAGTCTATAACTGCAAAAGTTTGTGTTTTGGAATAATGTCATGGTAACTTTTGCAGTTATAGACTCTAGAACCAGTATCTGTTATTAGACAACAATAAGTCAAGTTAAAGTAATTAAGTTGAGTGAATAAGCGACTATGTTAAAGATGATTCAAGAATTGTCAATGAACAAGAATAGTTAAGAAGATAAGTAGAAGTGAACATTTTTTTGAATTGTCTCTCTACCTAAATTAAATATCCCCATATTAGCTCCCATTTAAACTGATTGATGATATTCTCACTTTTATTAAATCTATTTTGTCCATAATTCCAAATGTTCCTGTGAATATGCATTGCATTCTTGTTCTGTAATAAACAGATTTAATTTTGGAAAAATTGTTTAAATTTCCTTTATATTCTAGACCCAACTATTGCTTACACCACACCACATATAGTAAATCAGCCATATCAACTTGCAGTCCTTCAGTCATACTGGAGCATTATGTTTCTTAAACTACTCTTGGTATTGAGACCTGATGTTAATAGCCCTAGTTCCATATCCTTTAATTGAAGATAGATATTAATGAATTTCAGCTATTCCTGCAGAACTTACAAAATTGCCTGTTAATTTTTTTATTTAAATTTGTTTCAACCCAATACTTAGTTCTCCTTATCCAATTATATTGAAAAATGCAAATGTTCAAATCAGTTATGAAAATACTGTTAATTTTTATTATTTTTTATGTACCTATTCATTTAGACTTCCTGTAATCTTGCATTACAATTGGTCATTTCTATACTTTATTTCTCCTAAAGTATGTCATGAGATTTATAATATTTCAGATGTTAATTAAGTCTTTTTATTTTCCCATTATGTAAAATCCATCTTGCAAGTTATATCCACTTATTAATAATTGTTCATCTCTCAAATTTTGAAATATACGTCTTATATCTTAGTTATTCAATAGACTGATGAGGATTATTCATAAAGCTTAAAATGTATTTTGTAAAGAGAAACTTCTGCCAATAAAATATATTCTAATTGAAATGATTTTTGTCGCCTTGTCCTAGTTTATACAATATATTACTTTTGTTATCAAGGCTGTTTCTCATTATTAATTCTGTTAATGAAATAGCTCATCATGCACAATAAGTTGCTATCCAAGCTAGCCAATTACTAATATAGTGTATCCCTTGTATATAATTTTTTATTACTCCATAGGACAATTAATAATAGTATTCTTAAAATTTTTGAATAAAAAATTTTGAAAGCATATTTGGAAAAAACTTATAAGAATTAAAGAACATTATATATATGTCCAAAACAGATATACAATTGATATATAAATAATATTTTACAATCTCCCTTAGAATTTATTATTATCTGTTATTAGAATTGATAAAATAGTAATTTTTCTATTTAATTTTATAAATCTGTTATAAATTTAGATAAGAAAACAGTAGAAACATTTGTACTGCACATTAATTACTAGTTTCTTTAATATATGAATAAAGATGGTACAGTATTGCATCTGTTGACAGTTATCAAAAGACTATCTAACAGAGACAGGAGATTAAAAAAAATAGATGGGGAACAAAGTTTATTTAACTGGGTTCTCTCCAATCAGGATAGCAAATTTCAACAAAATCAAAATTTTAATAAATTTCTTTTGATGAATGGTATATAATCAATATAATGACTGATTTTCAAAACTGGATCTCAATTCTTTATGTATTTATATGCTTAATGCTATATTGCATGCATTTTCTACTACATAATATAAATATACAGGCATACCTTGTTATTGCGATATTTATGTTCCAGACTATTGCTTAAGGCCAATTTCACTGTAAAGAAAATCACAGTCTTCTTTCATTTGCTAATGCATATAAAAGCCTAAAAACATTTACACTATTATTCATTAAATTGCAGAATAGCATGTTTTTGTAGAATAGTATTAGGCCTAAAAAGCTTGTCTAGATGGCCCTGTTTTAAAACATTCATATATTAGTTTAGAGGATCCAAGTTCAATTCCAGGTCTCACATCTTCAGTTTTTCAGGATGACTCTGGGCCCAGCCTGTCTATGTGTTAATTTATGTTTTATATATCTATTCTAAATATTATTTTGAAGATAATTTTCATTTTGAGATATAAATTTAAAACATGAAATATAATTTAGAAGTGCTCTATTAATGAAGTACCAAAAAGCAAAGCACTATAATGTGAGATATGCCTGTATTTAAGAAGTTTTAAGATTCTATTATATTTATATTCGTATATATAGTGATTATATTCATAAATTGTCAGAAACATTGGTCAAAGAATCAGTCTATGTTGACTGTATCCATATCTCTGTTTTTTTATTTTTCAGATAAATAACTCAAACTAATAGTTTAATTAATATTCATTTATGATGAATCAGTGTGACTGAAAATGTGAGTGTCTGTCAAAAACATTTTTGAAAATTTTTTTCTGAAGTGTTATTAGTTTGAGATATTTACTAATCTATATATTTATTTCTTATGGCAGAACTTCTTATGCTTAGTATAGATTTATTTTGCATTTTACTTTTTGTTTAATCAATTAAGAGCATTATGGATGTTGAATCTAATTTTGTATTTGTAACAAAATTTCACATTATAAAGAATCACATTTTTAATACTATAATGACTGAAATTATATTTTATGCAAACTAAAACAATTTAATAAAAGGCTATATATTTTAAATACAATGTAATAAGAAATTTTAGCATTACCTTTGGTCCTGGTAAACCATCTTTTCCCGTTGGTCCCTATAAACATTATAATAATAATAGATTAAATTAATAATGATTTAAAATTTTATCTCAAAAATTAATTTTCAATTATCTGATTACAGGATAAAAACTTAATATATTTTGTTAATTTGGCAAAAGTCACAAAAATAAATTTAAGTATATAACAAAATTTAACATTATTTTCAATAATGATGAAATTAAAGATATATTTTTACAGTTTTCTTGAAAATTTAATTTTCCATATATTCATTTAAATTTAATTTTCATAATTTCTCAAAGTTAACAAAATTTAGCATCGATATTTATCATGAAATCATTAAATTAATTATAATAATTTAATTTTTCAAAAATATGATGATGATAAGAATAACTTTATTTAAATTTATATTTACCACTGGACCTTGTGGACCAGGAGGTCCTGTTTCACCAGGAGGTCCCTATTTATATAAATAAATTATTTTATTTAATATTCATTCCCAATTAATAAGATTTACATTAATATTGTATATGCTTTAACTTACAGGTTCTCCGGGTAAGCCAACTCTTCCATCAAATCCTGGAAGTCCAGTTGGACCTGGTGGTCCAGCTGGTCCTGGAGGACCCTTTTCTCCAGGTTCACCCTTAAATCATTAAATCATATAAAGTATAAATTAAAAAAATACAAAAATATATAATCAGGTAATATTTTTTTATCTTACACTTCTGATAAGGATTAAGAAAACCTATAATTACTAAGTTGTTATTAAGTTGTTAGATAATGTCGAAGTTTAATTTATGCATCATTTGATCATTAAAAACACATCAGATATATAATTAATGGTAATTTTCAATCTTAAATAAAAACACATAACTAATAAATCATCATCAGTTATATTAATGATATGATGAAATTTTGATAAAGTTAAAATTAAAACATCTTTCTTAATTGAAAAGCTAATATAATAATTTTGTTTTTATATCCAGCTTAATTTATCTAATGGTCTTTAATAAGTGATATAAACAGAAATATTTTAATGCATAAATATCTATTTAGATATCCTTATTTTAGTATAAATATTTATTTAGTACTAGATATAGTATATAATTACCATAAATAACTATATTCTAAAAATTTGAAATTATAAAATTAATTTCTTTTGACTATATATTATATATATAGAAATGCACATATTAAATATTATTGTAACATATTAATATTCAATAATCATTAACTTAAATACAATTTGATTAATTGATTGGCATTAAATGTATTAAAGATTTACTAAATAATAAATTTAATAGAAATCAAATAATTAAATTGTATTTTATTAGTATCAAGCATTTATAAAATAGAGAGAAAATGATATTACCATATTTATAATTTTATATTTAGTAATAAGTAGAGATGTGCAAACTGTTTGAAACTTGAACTGAATCAGCTTTTTTTTTAAATTAAAACATTTGAAACTATTATATAGATTATACTACGGTTTGAAAATTTCAAATTGTAGTATAATCCATGTAATCCAGCATTTTTATAATTTTATACTTTATAATCCAATACTTTTCTAATTTGATACTTTATAATCCAACATGTTAAAATTACTACTGTTTTCCTTTTTTCCTGTAGATAGAGAGCATTTCACCAATTCAATATAAGAGTTTGCTATTATAGAAGTATACTGTACATTCTTTTATTATTATTATTTTTTTATTATATTTAATAAAAATTAAGAATATTTGAATCAAAAAAGTTTTAAGGCTATTTTATTCTATTTATCATAATCATAAGTGTTAAATTTATCTATTCAATACTTACCATTAAAATGCTATATGGTTTACAATAAATTAATATCATGAAAAAGAATAAATTCATTAATAAATTAAGTTTATAAAATTTACCTAAAAAATATAGAAGAAAATTCAAAAACTGATGATGTTTTTTTCTTGTATTGTGAAGAAGCTATTTAGATAAATTTAACTTTTATCAACATTTAAAAATATCATTAAAGATAAAACCTCATACTCAACTTATAAATTTGAGTTTATAATAAAGTTTGACTGAAATGTCTCAAAAATTTGTATGTTCACACATCTCTAATATATTAAATATTTAAAAAAATCCTCTTTAAAAAGAAATTAATTTATTAATTTTTAAATACAAGATAATCATAAAATTCAATCCATTTTATAAAAATATTTATATATTTTTTGTTTTTAGCTTTTAATGGCTTAAAAAAAAGATTTTAATGGCTTATATAACCATTTTGAATTTTATATTTAATTATGACAATATCTTTCAAGCACCCTTTAAAAATGTATTAATATTTTGAATAATGACTAAAATTAATGCA
The DNA here is from genome assembly GCA_011317285.2 of Androctonus mauritanicus. Lineage (NCBI taxonomy): Eukaryota > Metazoa > Arthropoda > Arachnida > Scorpiones > Buthidae > Androctonus > Androctonus mauritanicus. The sequence goes on from WUQG02438168.1 coordinate 12,770, forward strand.
TGATTAAAAAAAAATTTAATATCAATTTTATAATTTAAAATTTATTATATTTATTAATATTTAAAATAAAATCTTAATTATTATATTTTGAGGTGAATTTATATATTATTGTATATGAATTAATATTCATAGCTGTTCAAAGTAACTTTTCAATAATTTATTTATTAATTTAATAAATAATCTTAATTAGTTGAGTTATTAATAAATATTACAACAAAAAACAATCTATAAAGTTTTGAAAGTTATGATAGGCTTTATATCTAAATTTGATGTATATGTAAGAATCACAAAACTTTTTACTGCATATTGGAAATGATTGTTACAGGGAAAACAAAGATAATTTGATTTTTTTACAATTGTGAAAATATAAAAATTATTTATACAATAAAAAAATCTTCATATTAATAATACTTATTTTCTCTAGACTCTCATAAGCATTTTTTATCAAATTAGATTTAAATGATCTCTTTGAAGTAATTAGTCATGTTATTAATTTTTTTAAATCTCAAATAATAAAAGCAATTGTTTAATTTACTTATTGGGATTAGAATAATTTTCATTAGACATCTATTATGAATTCATATTTCATGCATTAAATCAATTATGATCTCATATCAAGAAAAAATTCACATCAAACCAATTAAGCTTATAGCCTCATAGTTCATTTAATCTTAATCTAGTATAAAAGAAATATTTGCAATTTGGAACATTCAGCTTTGCACAGCAGCACATTATGGCTTCATGGGGCCCTGGGCAAATCTGAATTTGGGGGCCCCATGTATAATGTTGAAATTTTTTCGGGGAAAATTCCACGCTTCTGGCATACTCTTACCCATGCAAACAGCTAAATAATTATAAATGTAGATATAATTTTACTAAAAATAAAGTAAAATAGCATGTATGACATTTATAAAGAACTTTTATATATAGATTAAATACAATCCACTGGCTGGATAAAGCTAGTGCAGGGTCTGTAGCATATGTTAATCAGAGGGACGTATATTAAAAAAAAACAATAAAATAACACAAATATA
>WUQG02438179.1:0-13802 GCA_011317285.2 Androctonus mauritanicus
CACATTTTTACACAACATTTTTACCACATGGTCCTCTGTGACAAATTTAATGCAGATGGAAAGTGCATCTCATAGCAAAAGATTTTACTCAACAGTATGGCATCGACTTCTTTGAAGCTCATGCACCAGTGACTAGATTAAGCTCATGCTCCAGTGACTAGATTAAGCTCATGCACCAATGACTAGATTAAGCTCAATACGTCTCATCGCTGCATTATCTGTAGAACTTGGATTAAACAAGTTTCTCATAAAACTGCTCTTCAATGGTAATCCACATTAATATATTCTTATTACTAGCACTAATGAGCAGACCAAAGCTTAAATCAACCACAACTTTCTATTTTAAGAAGCGCTTTTGGCTACTTTTATTGCCATCATCAGCTTGCATATTCAAAATGGAACAATAATTCAAAACATATATATAGGTAATTATTCTAGAACATTAAATTTAAAAATATGTTAAGGAAACAAAATGGTGAAAAAAATATAAAAGAACTAGGTAATAAATTATAATATGAGAAATAGCTTTTTCAGGGGTGCTAACAATCTGACATAAATAAAAATAATAAAAATACTGATAGATTAAATATATTAACAAGGGGGACATAATAGGCGACAACAGATACACAACAGGCTCATCAGTAAACTTATTATTCTGCTGTATTCACGAGCCTCTAGGTTTCTGCAATTTACCTTCTCAAAAGATACTTCAGGGTTTCTTCATCGAATCCATCTGTTTATTGTTTACTACTGCTGCCTCTTGTCTACCTTTATAAATTTGGATTGTTTCAGCCATGGGTAATTCATTAACACTCAGGCCACGCTTAATCAGTCTGGAGTCATTCCATTTAATTATTAAATCATTCTCTTAAGCCCTTTTTGAGAGGGCAGTTTTTATGCTAGCTTTTTCGATGTCCCTTTTATGCTCTATTATTCTTTTTTCAAACTCCTAGTTGTCACTCCAATATATAGTTCATTTTTCTGCTGGTCTAAATTTCTGAAGGGGATCTGGTACACTCCTGCCTTATCAAAATCACTGACCGCATCTTTATCATTCCGTAAGGAATTATATATTATGGGTGGTCTTCTATACATATATATTTCTTATCACCTCTCCGAATTATGTTCTTAACTACTTTAAAGTCTCTAATGGTCTCTGGTATGACGGTGTAAGTGTCATTTGATACATGTTGCCGCTCTTGCACTCTCCCACTGGCAGCTGAGGTGCCCTGCTCCACATTAGCACAGTTTTTACTTAATATCTCTGTTAGCAACTTATCTATCAGATTAAAATATATCAGGGGTTAAACTACTTGCTTTCTTATAATTCAATCTTAAAAAAGCAGCACTTCATGCAAGTAAATGTTTTATTCTGTAATTTTACGGAATAAAACATTTACTTGCCTAAAGTGCTGCTTTTTTAAGAATGAATTATTTATCAGCCTTTTTTTGTATCCATGCTTTACTGCTATGACCTTTATTTTGTCCAACTCTTTAAGATAATCTTCTTCTCTAGTGTTGTGAGTGACAGCTCTTCTCAAAAGAGATCTAAATGCTGTTTTTTTATGCTGCCATCTATCTCGAGACCAGCTTGGTATTATGACTTCTTTAGTTGTCGGTTTCCTACATACACTCGTAATAAACGCACTTCCTTCTACACGAAGATCAACATCAAGGAAATGAACATTATGCTTACTTTGTTGCTCAAGATTTAGCTTCAGGCTATAGGTTTGCAGCGTGAACTGGTTAGCTAGGGGTTCTAAATCCTCCTCACAGTTCCATACTACAAAAATATAATTGACATATCTTAGGTATAAGCAGGCCTGCTGTACCTAAGTTTTTTAAATTACTGTTCCATTTCGAATATGTAAACTGAAGATGTCAATAAAAGTAGCTGGAAGCGCTCCTTAAAATAGAAAGTTGTGGTTGATTTAAGCTTTGGTCTGCTCAATAGTGCTAGTATTAAGAATATATTAATGTTGATTACCGTTGAAGAGCAGTTTTTATGAGAAACATTTTCTATTTAGAAGCTCCTTTAAGAGAATACTGATGTATTGGTATATGTTCTACAACAGAGAATATGGAACAAGAACTTAACTACATAATGAATGTAGGAATAGAACACAGCTATCAAATACAAATGGATCCTTTCTGATACAAATAAGGAGGTCAGTGGAAAAGACCCTGCAGAGTCCATCCCAAGAAAGGAGAATGCAAGAAGAATACATATCAGTACCCTACAATATAAAAAATCTTAACATCATAAAGAGGATAGTAAAGAAAAGAAAATAGAAGATAGCAGCAAAAAGAAATGCAATAGTTTTTAATATCTTAAGAAATGACAAAGACCCTTCAAAGAAGTGGAAAAGAAAGCTGTATATAAAATCCTTGCTGAAGATGAGCTGATCCACCAAGAAACTGCATACATAGGGGAAACCAGAAGGACATTAGCCCAAAGAATAAAGAAACAAGAGAGACATAGAAAAAGCAAAATTAACCAGTGTTGGCCATACAGTCATACAGCAAAGACCTCAAAATCAAATGGAATGAAGTGAAAATTATAAGACGAAATATCACAAACATAAGCTCTAATAGCAGAATCAATAGAAATAATAGAAGAAAAACGAGAGGAAATATTATGAATGAAGGACCAACATTTGAACCCCTTCCTGGGGAGATATGCAATACAATAAACATAAACAAGATCACTATGAACTATTAATGTAGCACCCATTAAAACTCCAGATAGTTGTTTTATTTATTTATTTAGTCTGTATAATAATTTAAACTATTTCATTTTTATATTTTATATAACTTTTGTAATTTTAACCAATTACAAATCAATGAGAATTGAAAATTCACTATTTCAACGACTTCAGGTAATAAATACTCTAAAGTCCAGAAATTTCTAAAATTCACTGTTGTTGCAATTTCTTTGGTGGCATTTAAATTCCAAAAGATAATACAGTCTTCATACCTCAAAAAACAATATTTATTTTTCATACTTAAGAACCCTTATAAATATTATTACTTCTTAAAATTAAATTATTTCTAAATATAATTATGAAATACAGGCTTTGGGTGCATTTCGGCTATTTATGCCCTCTTCAGCTATGCTTTTTTTTGTTATCATAATTATACAAAAGTTCTTAAAAATACACAATACTTCTTAAGATCTCTCGTTTTTACATTGTTCCGACTCCTAAGTAATACAATTGACAACTTAGATTTAACAAAATAATTTTACATAAAAACTTAATTTATCTATTAACCTTATTTTGAAACTTGCCAATCTTAATAAATCAAAAAAATTTTTTAGCATTCATTTGTAAAATAACAAAATTTAACATCCATTTTAAAAAATTATTTTTCTGCCACTTCCTAAACAATACAAATTTATAATTCAAATTAGCTTTAGTGATTTACAAAGAATTTTTATTACTATTTACAAAAAATTATCACTTTACCTTATTATAAAACTTGTTATTTTTACAAAGATACAGTATATATGAGATCAACACACCAATCAGCTTATTTCAATTACTATTAACTACTGAATCCTGCTAAGACATATTTATTTTCTCATTTACGTATTTATTCTTCATTTATACTATGACCTCTGCTGTTAAAAATTCAAAACAAAAGATTCCACCATATTTCTGGTAATTTTAAACCTTCTTTATTGTTAGTAATAATAATCTTGTTTTCATTCCTAGATTTTTTAATAAAATTCATAATATAATCACATTAAATAATTTTCTTCTTGTTTTAAGACTACAATTGTATCATTATTTATTTGACATTCATTTTTTATACAGTGTACTGCTAAACCTGAATTATATTGTTTTAACGTTATATACTTTTTATGTTCTTTTATTCTAGTGTCTAACTGTCATTTTGTTTCCCCCTATGTAAAAATGTATATTATTACATGTACAACTTACTTTATAAACTACATTATGCTTTTCTTTTAAAGACTGTGTTTCTCTACCTAAAAATGTTAAATTATTTATCTTAAAATTTAATTGCAGAGCTAAACCTAAATTAAACTTTGAGCACAATTTCCTTTCGATATAAAAATAATTTTCATCATACAGTACTGAAAAATATGTTTTTAATGTTTTATTTTTCTTAATTATTGCAAATTTTTTTTCTGAAATCATTCTCCCATTTTTTTAATAACCAATGTGGATAATCATTTAACATAAACATCTTATAAATAAACTTTACTTCTTTGTATCCTATCAATATCATTTGTAGTTCTATTTTTAATGTTTTGCATTTCTATCATAAACAAATTCGTTTTTATAAACCTTAGTGTATTTGAAAAATAATTAAGTACTTTTAAGCTATTTTGTTTCTTTCAATATCAAAAATATTTACTCAAATATTTTTGATTTTCATAAATGATTTATGAATACAAATCGATATTATTAATAAAAAATGTATCTAATTTGTTAAGATTAACATTGTCTTGTATGTTTTGTTATTTCTATTATCATGTAATATTTGCCACAAGAAGTGCTCCCTTGTCCCTCTCTCTCCCGTTTTTTCTTTCTCTCAGTGTAGCCCTGTTAGTAATGTAGCAAACATCGATATAGTTATAGATGGTGTGAGTTGTCCATTCTTTTACAATCGTGGGCTCTGATAATGAGCAATAGTGAAACATTAACATAATTAATGTAATACAGAATATAAATTAATAACTGCACTTGAAGCAAGTATGAATAATTAAAAAGCAATGGATTATATCGTTGTGATTATATTAATGTAATACAATAATAATAATACATGTCATAAAATAAAATAAAAAAATGGTACATAAATATTTTTATTCACTGTCCTGTTTCACCTGTCTTCATTATTTATATGTTAAGATGACTTTGTTTAATGCTGTTTCATTTAGTGCTTAGTTTTTTGGAACATATCCTCCACATTAAATGGGGTTTTACTATATCTTTGTATCTCTCTACTTTTGCATTACTACAAAACAGTAAATTCAAAAATTAATTCAAGACTGCAGTCTTGAATTAATTATCAAATAAAGTAATATTTGCAGTCTTAAGCTAGTTTTTGAATTTACTGTTTTAAAAATATGTGTTCAAATCAAATATCCTAAGTTAAATTTTAATTTCTAGCATAATAATTTATTAATTAACAATTAATATTAATTTTATTAAAGTTGTTATTAAAAATCACTGACATTGGTTGAAAACAAAGGTAAAACTAAGCGTACAGATTATAGAAGATGGTTTTAAAGTATAACTGTTCTGTTAGCCTTATGAATAGAGTTTACAAAAAAAAATAAAAAAAATTCTTTAATCATAGCCAAGGCCAATCTAGCAGGAGTTATGCTAATTAAGTCTAAGGATTTATTTCATATATATCTATAACACTAGATCAAATTGACAACTAGGTCTCAAATAAGGATAAAACAAAATCTGAACTAGCTTACAGGACCTTAGAATAAAATTGTAGATGCAGGAGTGCTTTCGGGCTGGACTGCTCCTCTTCAAACTGCATAGAGAAAGTTGGTCCTGTAAGCTAGTTCAAATTTTGTTTTAACACTAGATCTGTATTAGATTACTGTTTGTGAGAGAAATGAAATATAGATGGCACTGCAAATCAAAACAATATGGCCGATAGAACCTGAGTACTTGTTTGCTGTGTTTGATTCGTTGATTTGATTTTATTGAAAAATTTTTCACTGTGTTTTAAAAATGCTGCTTATCAGTTTGCATGATATTTTGCTGTGTGTTGGAGAGAGGTCAAGGCCATTAATCAAAGGCAAAGCAGTTCTAAATGTAGGACATATGTGTGGTATTCATATTGAAAATGATTCAGAAATTGTTGCCTTATGCCAACAAACATCGTATTTGAAAGGGCCACCACATTCACTACGAATTTTGATAAAATCAGTTAGATAATTATATAAAATAACTATTTTCAGATAATTGATTGTGCTAATTGTTTTGCTAAATATCACTTGTCAGCAATTCAAGAATGGAATTGCACCTGTAGTTGTAAGGCTGGTGCTGGAGGGAAATGTAAGCATATTATTGCCTACTTACTGTTCATTAATCAGTAAGATAAAAACCACAAAATCATTTCATATGGATTTAAACCTTTTTTTAATTTATGTTTGAATTTAATATAGAAATGAGTTAGAACTTCTAATTTGTACAGCTGTTCTTTAATTAAAATATTTAAAACTGTGATACTCATATTACCAGTTAAGACTTGACATTTATAATCATTGTCAATCAGTTCATCAAAGTTATGTATTGAAAATTCCTCTAATGTGTTAACCTGAATACATTTGTCTTCAAATTGTTTTTTAAAAATTAATGGGTTTTTTTTCAGAAACAATAAATTTTCTGCAGCTTCATGTTCTTCATTACTGAAGTTAAGATTCTGTAAAGGATGATTAGAAATTCTGTTTACTATAATTGCATGAAGGCTGAAATTCTTCATAATAAATTTTTTTCTATTTGTTTTTGTCTTCTTTTTTCTAACCTTAATTTTTTTTGTTTTTTCAAGGCCTCATCTATAACACAGTCATGTTTCCGTAAAGGGATTTTCATAGAAGGAATTGCCATTCTTTTTAATCTGGTTCTTTTATTAATATCATCTTTAAAAACAAATTTCAAAATAATCACAAATTGAATCTAATATATTTTATATAAGTTTGTTATTACAATAATCATAAAATACTCACTTTTCAAAAAAAGTCATCATCTTTGAAATGTAAATTGCATACTAACATGTTTGGAGAAATTTTTTTGCCTGTTTTCAATACTATTGCCCATTTTTTAAACAATGCTTTATTTGATGGAAATTTATGAAATGATATTGAAGGATTTTTATACATTGATGAGCACTGAGGCAGACAACAATTGTTTTTACTTTATGAAACTTGCAAATAATCCATTGTGAATTCAAATCAAAACAGACTACCCTGACTATAGTAGTTACAAAATTTGCTGCTAGACCTCTACTCTATCTCTTTACTTCCTGAATAGCATAGTTATATTTAATCATTTGTTATGCAAAGAAACTGAAGATGGATTCATATCTTGAAAGTCCTTTTTAAATTCCATGTTTTTCATCAATGTAAGCTGATTTTGTATCTGTGTTTAAAGATGATCAGGTTTTTATTAAAATAATTACTAAATTTTAAGTTGAGGGTTTAGTTTTAAACAACATAATTATATAAATTGAAATGTTTAGAAACAGAGAGAATTTATTTGAATAATATATATTGTTACAGATTATGTAATTAACACGATCTTCTGTTATAACTTAGAAAATTTAATATATATTTCTTTTACAAAACCTGAACAAATTTAAATAGTTAAAAAAATGATAATTATAAGTAAAAATTGTTTTTCTGATTTTTTTTTGTTTTTTAATGTTGTTCAATACTAGACCCTAAAAATATTGAAAGGATCATTACTTTAGTTTCCATAGTTTGGAGTAACTATAATGAACAATGAAACTTTTTGAATTTTCACTTTTATTAAACAAATATAATTTTTTTTATTAACAAAATGAAAGTACTTTATAGTATCATTTTTTTATTGTAGTAATTCTAAACAAAAATTAAAGTTTCATTATGCATTATAGATATTCTCTAAATATAAATATTTTTTAAATCTTAAATCCAAAAATATAAATTCATAAATAAGTTGTTACATTATTTAATATAAAGTTTTCTGCAAATAAAACTTTAATTCATCTGCCTTTAGATTTTTGTTTATATGTTGTTTTATACGTTATAAAAAAAATATGATGAATATTAATGAGTTTTGTAATAGTTATGCCAAAAGCTTGTTTGGTTTGATTTCAGCACTTTTGCTTTCTGCTTGATTCTTTTATTTTGCTACTTACATGCTTGTTTGCAGCAAAAACAGCAGCAGAAACAGAATGGTGTGGTGAAAAGACAGCGTGGTCGACCTAGGAAGCATCATTGTAAAAACGTGGGTGATTTTTTTTTTAACCAACTAATTTCTTCATTTTATGTTGCTGCATTTCTTCATTTTAAAGCTCTTTTCTTTATTTAGATAGCCTGCAATTTTCTCTTTTATTTTCTGTTTTCACAGATATTATAAATTGATTTTTAAATCAAATTGCATGTATTTTTAGTCTAGTAAGGTCTGCATTGTAATTTTTAATGAAATTTTATAATTTAAAATAACATTGGTGTTTGAATTAATTTATTCATATGAAATTTTTAGTAAATAATAAGGTAAGAATAATGTGTATTAAAGTGAATCTTGAGATTTTTAAAATTCAATTGAGAAAAAATATATTTCTATGAAGTCTTAAATGAATTTATTAAAATAAATTGAAATGTACATTTTATCTTACTGCAGATATTTTGCTTTTAAGATATTTATCAAGGGTCTATCTTCTAATTAATTTTTAAAATTAATATCAGTTTAAGATTATACATTTATACAGATAAAATAAATGAAACAAAATAACAATAGTAAAGTTGGTAGTGTTTAAAATAAATATGATTCTGTGGCAGTAATGTATAACGCTAGCAGAAGTTTGATGTATATCCTGTAAAAATTTTGTTTGCAAATATCATAGAAATGATTTAAATATAATAAAGAATTATTCTATTTAAAAAAAATTACATCCAGTTCAAATTCAAATAGATATGAACAGATTTCAAACAAATTAGATATATAAATTTAAACTTGACATAAATAAATATAACAAATAAATAAAGTATAGTGATACAGCTCACTAGAATCCAATATTACTAAGAACAAAAAACTAAGCACTATTAGTGAGCATAAACGTTTTACTCAAATAAACGCTGTTATGCTCACTAATAGTGCTTAGTTTTTTGTTCCTAGTAATATGCAAAATAATTTATAAAATCATTTAAAAGCTAAAAAATGTTATTAGCAATATTATGGGATAATTTATAGGGAGTCTAAGTCATTTTTTAGAGTTTATTCAACTTAAGTCATTTTTTGACTTTAAGTTGCAAGTCTTGGAATAACCCTAAAGTAGCCAAAACTCCTCTAGTGATTAATTTTACAAAAATTAATCACTAGAGGAGTTTTGGCTACTTTAGGGTTATTTGGATCATGTAATCCCCTATGTAAATATTGAATTAAGATTTAGTCCTGGAATATTTTGCCTTACACAAATTAAATAATGTAAGGGAAGATATGACTATTATATAGGTACAATGAAGAGAAATTTTCAGGATAGAATCCAAGAACATAAGAATGATATAAAGGCAGTTAATATATCAACATCATTAATGAGAATGTTTTATGAAAATAACATTTCTTTGTTATGTGGTATGAAGCTAAGATATTTAAATCATGTATCAGTCATTAGCAAATCAGTATAGATGAAAAGGATAAGTTTAGGTAGTATAGTTAATAATCAACCTTTGGAAAATCTTTTGAGTGCATGGCTTTACACTATGTGTGAAATGACATACATTACATGCACAAACAATCATAATAGATAATAGGATTGTAATTGGCTGTTTGGGCCTATAGTATAATTAGGGTTTTTAATAGCTGGATAGTGTCATGTTGCAAAGAATAGGTTATTATTTTGTTTTGTTATAAAAATATATTACATTAGATACAAAAAATATCATACATAAAATATCTCCAAAACTTATTTATAATATATTTTAATGTAATATATTTACTGCTTTGTACAGTTTTTGCACCCTCTAGAATATATACAGTATATTTTAAATTGAATTCTGTAGTTCTATATTAGAATATTGAAAATAGTATTTTCAGAATTACTCCATGTTTTGGTGTCAAGTGTTGAATTATCAGTTTTTAAAAAGTTTATATATAATTCAAAACAGTTTTTTTGGATAATATATGATTATTCAAAATGTTAGATATTTCATTTGCATGTTGTATGATACCATAGGACAGGGATGAGCAAACTTTTCTGATTACGAGCCACATAGACTTCTGTAAGGTCTCTAGTGGACCACATGTAAAAAATGCTTTGACTTTCCAATATATGAGGTACTCATAGTAGAGGAAAATATTGCGATCGTGCAGGAAACCAGTGATTTATTTTCAGTGAATTTTCACAGCTGCTCTCTATCATTGCTACTGCCTCAAAATCTATTGCCTCCCAATAGGTTACATATTCAAAAATATTGGAAAATCAAGTGGGGCACATGCCAGATTTTTTTTAAAAGGGACACTTTAGCATACAAAATCTAAATTTAATTAATTTATTATGTTGCTTGTTTATATAATTTAACATTTTTGTGATAAAATTTTTTAAAAATCTTACACTTGTGCACAGATCACGGGCTGCATGTATCATTGTGGTAGGCCGCAAATGGCCGATGAATGTAGTTTGCCCATCACTGCCATAGGATATGGACTACCATTATATTTTCTGGTGCATCAAATGCATGTTATCTATACAAGATATTAATAAAATAAATAATAAGTACATTTAGTATTTTTATAAGATTATACTTTTCGAATAAACAATACAATCTTGCTGAGTATGCTTATAGTTTGTTTTTATTTAGATTTTACAGTAAGAGGGCTTTCATTACAGAAATATTGTCAAATAATACTGTACAGTTATTCAAAAGAAAAAATGAAATAGGACACTGTTTATATTCCATACATTATTTTAATATTAAAAGACAATAGAAATTTTATTATATAATTTTTAATAAATAATTATATAAGAGATATAGTCTGTCATCAAGAAAAGATCATATTTTCAAAATTTATAGAACGTTAATGGCACTAAGAAACAGAGTTAAAGAGAAATACCTATCTCACATTTACTTTTCACAGTTTTGAAGTATAAATTATAATTTATATATATTGATATTGATTAATATAGTGTATAAATATATATATATATACTGTATATATATATATATATATAGGTATTATGATTTCAGTAGAATTTGAAATGAGTTCCAGTATAACTATATCATATATTACATTAAATTCTGCTGAAAATATATAATTATAGTCACTCAAATAATGCATTCTGATAATATTATTTACTTTTTTATTTTATTTAAAATTTTAGCAGCCATAAAACATTTAAAACTATATTTCTAAAAGTTTTATATTTTATAAATTATATAAATAAAAAATTATTGTTTTTCTATACTATTGTAATGGATAATAGAAAAGTAATATAAAATATATTTCAAAAATAAATAAATATTTGATGTCTAAAACAGTTGGCACAAATTGAAATTCCATGATAAAAATTGGACATGGTACATAGATAAGATCTAAAATAGAGCAGTTCCCAATTTACATAGAACTGACTTACATAAATACTTATATTAAAGATTTCCTCACTAAGCACAAAAATATACTAATCATAGTGGATAAAGCTATAATGCAGAAATACAAACATTTTTCTCTTAACTTCATCCTTTTTCTTATTTACATGTGTTATATAGACTTATTAGGTTAATTTTAGTTAATTAGCTCTCCTGAACTTAGACCTCTCCTGAAAAGCTGAAGGTGTGAGGCTTTGAATTGAAACTAGATTCTTCAAAATGGTAAATGACTGCTTTATCATATGATTTTATGTGCTTATTCTTTAATATAACTATTTTTAATGCTACATCTTTGTGATATAGTATAGGATACTATTTTAGTGCTACATAAGGTATGCTCCAAAATATGTAACATATCTAACATATCTAAGGCAGAATGATCCACTTACATAAGTTGGGATTGCCTTATATTTTCTGTGACAGTGTAAACAAAAAACTATTAATAGTTATATATTTGGTAAGGCCCAATAGTGACAGCAAAATAATAATATATAATGGCTATAGTTATTATTGTCAATCAGTTTGTTAAAACAAAAATAAAATTATCAATGTCAATCACACTTTTAAATTTCATTTTGTAATATCACAACAATATATCTAGCAAAATGTATTGCTTAATCGACAGTCCTTAATGGTTTCACTCAATATTACAAAATCACGGAACTTTGCAAAAAAGAACCATCTTATAATCAAACATTTTTTCATTTCAAAGGACTAAATTTTCTCAAAAAACATCCATATATATAAAAATGCATATGAATCATGTATATCAGGGATGCACAGACTTGTTAAGACCAAGGACTGCATAGATTCACTGTGACTTATAGGAAGGCCACCAAAAAACTACAAAAGTTATATATCATATCATGTTTATTAATTGCATCTTACAAAGAAAATTCTTTAAATCAAAAAAATAATCAAAAGTAAACAAAGAATTTTTAATTGGATGTGTGGTATTGCATTGATTTAACAATTTTATTTATGTTAGGTTCGACATTTGTAGTAGCCAAACACAAACTTGATTCTAAATTTTCATTAGTTAAGTGGCAGTGCTATCTTGTGTGCATGTACAAGATAACACTGCCGCTTAACTTTTAAATTACCTATTTCACACACGTAAATATAGTAAAAATAAAAAAATTTTTATTATTACAAATATGATTATTATTTTTCCTTATTGTTTAAAACATTATCATCAAACAACTGTAAAAATAATTTCATATCAGAAAAATATTATTTGAAAATTCATTTTTCAAAACTACTAATAATATTTCATTGATTATGTGACTTGTTAAAATAATATATAATGAGGCAGGCCACCAACAAATCAACTGAGGGCCATGGTCTGTACATCCCTGATGTATATCTATCTGTGCAAATTTCTGTACATCCTTAGAATCTGGAATCCTATAAATTTGGAGATTTTTATAGAGGAACCACTGAACTGATGTGGAAAAATCGGGCAACTGGAAATTCCATCTCAATGGAGTAGAAAAGGGGGAAGCTAAATTTCCTATATTTAGCTTATAGAAATTTTTAAAAATTATTCTTTCTCAATAATTTGATTATTTTATGTGGAGAAAAATATCACACATTGGTTTAAAAAGTTTTATTTGATCCTTTTTAAGTGTAACTTTTTTCAATTAATTTGACAGGTTTTTAATGCTAGTCCTATTTTTATGGAAATATGTAGAGACTGCAGATGACAAATATGATAATTTTTGATATAAAAAATGTCTATGCTAAGAATATACTATAGTGCTCAGAATGTCATGAAAAATAAAACATCTAATTGCTCTTTTATCTCCATTTTTATAGACAAAAGTTATAAACAATTTATACTTAATCTGTTAAATATATAATGCCATCAATGAATATACAAGAAAACAATTAGAAATTTTGATATTTAATATCATTTTTTAAAAAAGAACTAAAAAGTTCATATTTTAATCATTTTTCAGTGTGTCTTTGTTGCTTTCAATAACTTCTCAACTATGATAGATAAACATAAACAATAAGTAACAAAATTGTTCAATAGGAAACATAGTTTTTTGATCACTAAATATGGTAGTTTGTTGCAGTTCTTGTTTTCTGAATAATTGAGATGCAGAGTTGAGAAAGTTGAAAAATTTTAGCATTTTTGTTTTCATAATATCTTAAAAATTAAAAATATTACACACAAACAATAAGTGATAGAATTGTTGCATTTTAAGAACTCTTTGAGAATATATAACTAATTTCAAATCAAGTCTTTAGTTTGTCAGAAATAGACATTATAAATTTATATTCTCAAAAATTTAAAAATTGAGGCTGCCAACATGGATCTATCTTTGTTCCATGAAGTCACTATCAGTTTTTTCAAATTCAAAATAGTGAATCCAACATTGATTTATATTCAGGGACTGCCTGAAATTTGATGGATATTTTAATTTAAATGTAAGCCGAAACAAGCACTAACTCCCCC
>WUQG02438190.1:0-13801 GCA_011317285.2 Androctonus mauritanicus
AGTTGAATTTTTAAAAATGTGCGAAATAGCGAATTGTTCGAAAGTAGAATGTGCGAAAGTCGAGGGCTGCCTGTATTGTTATTTGAAAAATAAATATCTATAGAGGAAAATAGTTATTTCCATTTTAAATTTCATAAAAATCAATAAAATTTTTGAAATCATCAATAAAAACGTCAAAGACAATTTACATTTTGATATATATCAAATATACATATACATATTTTTTCTCGAATTATTGGTCCAATTCAGATAGATCAAAATTTAATTCTTTTTCGGTTATAATGCGTCCGATGACTGCATACAGCACATCAATAGTTTGAATAATCTCTGAAAGTCCTCATTCTTTTTTATGATTAATTAATTAGCTAATAAATGATGCTGCTAACACATTTGACATAAAAATTCGTATGGTTAATCTGAAACAAGAATCTGCTTTAACTTTTGAAGACAAGTTTCTACAGCTCACAAATACAGTACAAAAAAGAAAAAATTATGTTTTATTATAACGAATTTCCATTTATTTTCAATTCTTTTTCTTATGATATAAAATTATTTCCGATTCATTTATTATTATTTATATTTTTAAGTAGTTGTTTTTTAGTTATGATTCGATTATTGTTTACAATTGAAGGTTACTGCAATATTAACGTTTCCACCCGAATTTAATAGGCGGCCGGATGGCCGAGTGGTAACGTTGTCGGCGTGCCACGCAGGAGGATCCGGGTTCGCGTCTCGGCTCTCGTAACTCCTGAAAAGTTTTTTCGGGGTACTGGGCCCGGCCCGACGATCCCAATCCTTCACCATCCGGTCCCCTCCACAGGTGTGGGTGCAGCGCAGCCCGTGGTTGGAACTGGCCCTGCCCCTTAGTAATCTTCCTGATTGGAAAGGGGCGTAAAATATGTAAAATAAAAAAAAACCCCTAATTAAAATTAAAACGTATTTAAAAACGATATGTCTTGCAAAATATTCAAGTATGATAGCGGGCATCTATCAGCGCAATTCTCATGATAATTCTGTTGTAAGCATTTTGCAAGAAATTTTCGTTTTAACTGTAATCCATATACCCATACAGAAATGACTACAATTTTGGTAATCATTTTTAAAAATGAAATTCTTCAATGAAATGCAATTCTTTGATTTTCTAAGTTTCTAAAATCAGCAAACTACACGGTACCTCATTATATATATCTTTAACTCTAGCGTCGGATTTACGTATAAATTAGACAGGATAAGAGTTGGAGCCTCACATCACAAGTAGCCTCACACTTTACTAAAAATAAATAAAATGTAGTTAAGACCTCTGAAATGTTACAGATTAGAAACACAATAAAGATAAAATCAGACTCTAAACATACATTTATATAAATTAATTCTATATATACAAAACACTCATTTGAATGATAAAAATCAGAATGCAGATTTAACCTACGAATCCAGAATTAGAAATGAATATTGGAATACGATAATATTTATAAATTTACATACAATAGAACATAAAAAATATCTTTTTCGTTTCTTATTAAATAAAAATCTATATTGTACTTCTATTTTTCTAAATTATACTATATTTAATTTTAATTAAAAAGATAATTTTTAATGAAATATATAAAATAATTTATGGAGAATTTAAATTATTTTTTAACGTCTTTAAAATATTGTTTCTAACAGATAAACTTCTATAAAAATTTTGTCTGTTATTTTACCTTATAGTACGGTATTTAATACAGAAAAAAGAGAGAAAAATTTCATGCCACATAATAATTCATAATATGATTATACAGTTTAGTATTAAAAAAATCGAAAATAAAAGAAAAAATATATATATAATAATTAAATTTCGAACAAAATAATAAATTTTTAGGTTTTCATTTTATTCTATTATAATTTTAATTTTAATTTATAACTTTGATAACAATTGAGTAAAAGTCATCTACAAGATATAAAAAAAAATATTTTTATTTTTGTATGGAAATAAAAACGCATTCATATGGATAACTTGAAATTATTTTCCGAAATAAAAAGTAGAAAATGGGAAAGCAAGAAGCAGAAATTTAATAAATAGATACAAGAATTAATGAATTGGACTAGTGAACAATAGAAATAATTCGTTTTGGAATTTAATCGATTACTATATATTTCTTATTTCTCCATCATGATAAAATTTTAAAAATTAGTTAATTATTTCTTAACTACATTAAAACAAATTTCGTAAGGAAATTATTTTAAATGGGTGTACTCATGGCATGAAATTAAAACAGATGTCGAAAAATCAAAGCAAATTATAAACAGCACAAAAATTACAAAGGAAAAAATATATATAAAATTAATTATTCAATTTAAGAAATAATATTAGTGTATGAAAATATAAAGAATTAATATATTTAATTTGATTCATGTTTAATATAAGAGATCTCCAAGAAGCATTAGTTGGAATGTGGGAAAGATAACTAATTTATACTATTAATTAAGGAACACATGACTGTGATTTCACACATGATAAAATCGACTCACCTCAGATAATGATTATTGACTTTCTGATCGTTATCCCCTCGGAATTAAGTAAACTTTAACAGATGTTTTATCTCGTCTCTTACCTCATCGTTCACGCCTAAACTTCTATTAACATATAAGGAATTATAAGATTTGGACTATTTCTGGATTACTTTATAAAGACTAAAAACATTTTTTTATTAATTGTTTTAATTTTCAGAGCATAAAAGTTTATTTATTTATGACTTTTAAATATATTTTTATTATTAAGTTATTTTTCCATTTATCAGACTTGTAAACTGTAAGTGCGGAATTGTTAAATGACAACATTTCCGTTTTCGTTCTGAATGGTAGAGGAGGCGGGTCTTTAGTTTGTGAATTATTTGTGTTGCGTTTTATTATAATAAAACAAAAGACGTTAAATGCAAAAAGTTTCTTCGTTAAACTATAATGGCCAGAAAAGTTATGTTTATAATTATTTCTCTGTGTTGTTACTTGGGTTTAGTTGAAAGTAATGATTCTGCAGATATTAAATTGGACGAAAAAGCGAAAAAAATACACCAAATTGATTCTCTCAATATTTTGGCTTATGTATTTTTACTAATATTAACTGTGTGCACGATCTGGTTTTTCAAAAGAAGACGAGTTCGCTATATGCATGAAACTGGCTTGGCTGTTATTTATGGTAAGATTATTTTAGAGATTTTTGAACGATTTTCAATTAAATTAATAATTAACTTTCGCATTATAGAAAAAATTAAAAATATTTAATTCTATAATATTTATCGAGAATGATTATGTATTAAATTCTAGCGACAAGTTTTCAATTAGTTTTGAGAAATATTTTTAAAAAGTTCTATTATGATAAAACTATTTCTATATAGTATCGTATACAATACTGTTTTCAGATACTTTGTCTGGACTATAATATATTGTTTAATCTATTTGAAAGTGAATAATAAACAACAAAGATCAATAGTGCCAAATTATTAATGAGCAGAAATCTAAATAATCTGCTCTCCTTTTGAGAATAACTGAGGGTAGAATAAGATTGCACCTTAAGCATTTGCATAGTACTATTTACAGTTTTTACTGTAAGCTAAAGTGGCCATTCATCCCAGAATTTTGGAAACAGTCCCCAAAAATAAGATCATCTGGACAAATTTTTAGCTATGTTTTTTTTTTTTTTATTTTGACCAATGGTGTATTTGGATAGAGTTTAGATGGTATCAGAATTCCTATGACCTATGAATATACAGGGTGTCTCAAAAGGTCGTTGCCAAATGTAACATGCTGGTCTGTCATACCATGACAAACAAGATTTACATAGGAACTTGTGTCCAAAAATATGAATGGCGACTACTAGAGGGCGATGTTTGCAGGCCTATGGGAGAATGGGAAGCATGATCATTTCAAGCGAGGATGTTGCAGGCACCATAAACGTAATGCATATCGGCCAATTCTGAGTTAGTAAACTGATTCATCCTTCTCCTGCAACGTCCTCGCCTGAAATGATCATGCTTCCCACTCTCCTATAGGCCTGCGAACATGGCCCTCTAGCAGTTGCTGTTCACATTTTCAGACATAAGTTCCTATGTAAATTTTGTTTGTCATGGTATGACTAACCAGCATGTTACATTTGGCAATGACCTTTTGAGACACCCTGTATATTAACAGTAATATTATTTTTAACAGAAATATTAAATGTAACATTTAATATTTCTGTTGTTTATATATATATACACCTTATTTCAATTTATACAAAGTAATTGTATTCATCAATATTTTCAATTTGCCCGATCAATTTTTAATTGTAATAAACAAGCTCTTTAGCAGTCAAACACTTCTGAAAATAAAGTGCTTGACTGCTAAAAGGCTTGTTTATTATTATTTTTTTAGACAGTCTTAGTGAATTTTTAATTTTTTAATCATTTTTAAATAAACTCTTCCCAAGCAACATCCTGCATATACCACTGATTTTGTATTCTATATTATATTCATTATATGAATATTAGGTGTATATAATAACACACTAATTTTTAATTATGTAAAATTTACAAATTACACTAAACATAAGTAATTTCGATCCCTTATCTTGGGATTATTCATAAATAAAACTGTAAAAAAGTGAATAAAAATTGACTTGTAAATACTCATGTTTAAAAAAAATAAATGCACAATAAATAATAGAAGAATAATAATAGAAGATACAAACAAACAGGCTTAGATAGGAGAAAAATGTTTTAAAAAACAAATGGCAAGAGATGCTATAAAGAAGTGAAAAAGGTAAAGAAGGATAATGTAAGTTGAAGTGCAAAAATAGAGATCAATCAACAAATGTCAAAATCCCATCTTTTGACATTTATATTATTAAAAGCAGAGTTCTAGTTTTTAGTGCACATTTAACAAAGGTTTTAGCAGAATAAAATAATTTAAGTTTGCATTTTTGTTAAATGTGCAGTTTGTGAAATAGGATGGATTTAAATTTTATTTCTAGTCCTTAATTCAAGAAATAATTTCATCTTGCATTGTGTAGAATATATATATATAAATAGTTATTAACTTTGTTAGTGTCTGCCATATAACCACATAGTAATGCATTCATTTACCAGCTTAGAGGATCCAGGTCCCACATCTTCTTTTTGAGAAGGCTCCAGGCTGTCTGTTGAACTCCATCCTTCACCCTCTCAGTTGACCCCATCATGAGTGTTGGCCAGCCTATGCTAGACTCTAAAGGTGCAGAATATTCCAAGTGTGCTATGGCAATATAACTAATCTAACTTAATCTTAACTTTACTAGTTAATTCATTCTTGGAGTGAACTCATAAAGTAAGAATGAATTCATAAATCAAGAATCAATTTCCTATAATGATGATGATAAGAATAGATGATCCATTCTCAATGATGAAATTTGACCATAATAAAATTAAGTAAAAGCCAACCAAATCAATAACTTGATGTAAAAATGATTTATCTAAATAAGTGAAAACATGGCATTTAAAATCAAGCAAATTATAATAACAAAATTATTTATCATATAAATGCTAAAGAATTTTTTTTATTTTATTTTTATAGACAGATAAGTAGATGAGTATTTTATATATAGTTCATTTTAGTGAGAATTCATTTTTATAGACAGATACAACCATAATAAGTATCACTTATTTGTCTATAAAAATGAATTCATGTTTGAGTTATCATTATGTAATTAATATATAATGTACTGGCAAAACCATAGTGATCAGAGTGTGCACTATTTCTGCTTCTCATGCTGCCATTTTGATTTTTCTAATTTTGTATGAGATGATTGAGTCCTGATGTAAGACAGCTCAATAAGCAAGAAAGTAATAAACACCGATTTAATCAGAAAAGAATAAAACAGAATTTTAATTAGTATTATGATTATTCTCAGTAATTCATAGAAATATAAACCCATTCCATAGATTCCAATAGAATATTTCAAAATCTTAGTCCCATAGTAAACATAGCATAATTAACAACTGAAACATATATGTATTTTGTACTATGTTATAGTAAACATAACATAGTAACAAAATACATATCAGTTTCAGTTGTCATAACTTTTGGGAGTAAAGAACTTTATATAATAGCAAAACAACTTGTTTGAGATTATATTATAAACTTAAAATATACATTTGCAACAAATTAAGGGATCTATTGCTAACAATGTTTATTACATGAGACCAATGCTTTGCTAATAGAACCTAGTTCAAATTTATTGATGATATTAGATCCATTTGACTTCCTTTTAAATTTTTGCAGGATCTCTGTTAACCTCCTTTTAAAGGAATCTTCGACTATTTTAACTGGTTTTGCATTTTCCTACATGACACTCGAATCAATTCTAAACTCTCTGAGCTAGAGATATTTTTTTGCAACTTATTTTCAATATCTATTTTTGCTCTCTCAATCATTTCTCTAATGAATGAGAGGTATAACCCCACATAGATTTCATCCTTGCTGGTATCCATGTTTTTAATGTCAATTTCATAGAAATCAAGATTCTTAGAGACTTCCCTACAGTCCTTGCCATTTATTTATAAATTAAATAAAATATTCTTCCTGTTATATGCATGCTTTCTACTAGTAGATCTCTCTATTTTCTTCCTATATTTCATAACTGTGGGATTAAGGCCAACCATATATGATAGGCATTCTTTACTCCAATTCTTGTAATTGCTTAACCTTTTTCTTTTACTGAACTCTTCTTCTTATAGTAATATGGAGGTTATAGCTGGTGTTTTTTCCTCTGATTTCGATTGTTACTGCTTAGTGTTCACGTGAAGCAGTAAGTTGTCACTATATATCATCCCAAATGAACTATATGTTGCCTTGTATCTGCCTGAAGCAGGGGGCCAATAGATTGCATCTAAGTCTGGGAGAGTAATAATGATGAAGACTAGGGCCATTCTTAGGATTGTCCTCACCTGTAAGTATGCTGGACATACTGAACTCTTTCTGGTTTTTCTCCCATATGTGCAAAATGGTACTGCTATAATAATTGTGCTTGTATGATTTCTGTGCATGTTTTTTTTTACCTAAAATATATATTTCCATGTTAACAACTTAATGACTACTGCAATGGATACATACACTGCACAAGAATGCCCTGAATATGGCTAACACACAGTGTCATGGTTCACAAGATGTACTCTTAATAAAAAGTGATAGGTATGTATCTTTACAAAAATTAGTCACACAATCAGCATTAACTATTTTAATCTGTATATCTAAATAATCAATAACAAAGTTGCTCTCTTTGTTTCTTTAGAAATAAGCCTAGTGATTGAGAGATCAATCTCTAGACTTTAGAAATTCTTATTGGAAATAAAAAATTTTCCAATTTTTTTGGTTTACTGTGATTTCCCTCACTATCAATATGTTGTCTATATATCTTCTCTCTAAATGCATGCCCATTTTAACCTTAGCAATTCATCAGCTTCTTTCAGACAATAAGTTCTGTTAAGATCTTGCAAGGAAACTGCCAATAGGAACTCCTTTCATCCCTCTAAAGAAATTACTGTTAAACATGAAATAGGACTTATGTAATATTAAGTGATATAAATTTCATAATAAGTGATCTAAGTTGTTTTGCTATTGTATTTAAATATGTTTACTCTTAACAGTTGCTATGACAACTGAAAAGTGTATGTATTTTGTTATGTTTTGATTGCTATAGTAATAAGGTTTTGAAATATTCTATTGGAATCTGTAGAATGAATTTATGTATGTATTGCTGAGGAGACTAGGACAGGCCAAAAATGCTTTAATTAGAATTCTTTTTTTACTCTTTTCTAATTTAATTTGTTTTTTTAATACTCCTGTTTATTGAGCTGTTTTGCATGAGGATTTCTACAAAGCTGTATACTAATAGTGAATTTATCAATATGACAGAGTTTCTACTACAAATTCTGTTGTACTGTATTGTATAACTACATATGTGAATTTGAAATGCTTCTTTGTGAATGTATAGAATCTTATTTTTGCAATTAATGTTCATATTTTTGATTTTTTTTTATATATATATATATATATATACACTTCATATTTGAAAAAATTCACAAACTCAGGAATTCATTAACCAAGAGCTATCTATATTTGTAGTGCTATCAATGTTTAAAAATATAGTATATAAATCAAATATGTAAAAAGTGTGCATCATTTTAATAATCCCTGAAAATACTAAGAAAAAAAATGATCAACTTATTTACTGGTCTATTGAATGATTAAAATATATAATAATTGTGAGGACTGCTTTTAATTGTATCACAATTGACATTTATCATTGAATTATGCTGAATTTTTTTCTGATATTTTGATTATAATTGTATAAAGTTGAATTTATTTTTAATGCATTATACAATATTTTTGGATAAATGTTGCCATTTATGAATGGAGTTTAAACATGCTATTTTCCTGTGTTATTAATTTCTGATTATAAATGATATAAAATATCAATGAAATTGGTATAAAATAATTATTCATACATCTCAAAAAATTAATAATTTTACTATATTATTATTAGTATATATTAGTATTATACTATATATACTAATAATTATATATAGTATATGATTATATTATATACTATATTATTATTACTATATTATTTATTATATTAGGTTATTTGAATTGGGAATAAATTATTTTTAATTAAATTGATTATATTCAACTATTGTAATTATGCTACCACTATTTTACAGTGTAGGTGCTACTTTACTTATGATGGCATTGTTTTTGATAACTCCATCATAAGTGAAAAAATCATAAGTTGAAAATGTCTGACAATGATAGTAATTTGTATCAATAATCAAAAGGTTACCTTTTCCAAATATCCACATCCATTTCTAATCTGAATTCAAGTTACTGGATAAACATACAAAGTATTTGTATTCAAACACACAATAAATGTTGTTCATTGCATCTGAGAATTTAAAAACATCTAGAATTGAATTGGATCCTCCAAGATGATAGAATCACTAGAATTGAACCTCCATCTAAAATGATGAGTGATAGCTTTACCATGTAGCAATCAGGCCAACAGTAAATATTAACCCTCTTGCTGCCAGCTATTTTTTTGTTAACATAATTAATATGCAAAAAATAATAAAATTGCAAAATCTCACTTAATTTTCATCAAAACCTTTTGATATTTTCATTATTTATTACATTTTTTATTTTCTTTCCAACAGTTTAAGCATTTTTTTTTAACTTTATTTCTTACATAACTTTTCGTTACATATGAGATTGATGGAAAAACAAATTTTTTTTATATGAAATTTTAGCCATCCAACAAAAAATAGTCAATATTTTCAGATAGCAACAAGTCTTCTGAACAAAATGAGCTTATAAATGAAGAAATTTGGCTGAAATTTTCACATATTGATAAAAAAAAAAACCACAAGTTATGTAATATTTGTTGATTGAATACATTTGTAAATAACAGCACTAAATAGCAATTGAAAAAATAATAAATAAAACTTAATGAAATGTTTTCGGTTGGTATACAACCATCTTCACCATTAAGAACAGAATACAAAAGTTTTTCAGTTCGTTTTCAAACATTTAAAACTTTGTATTCTATTATGAAATATATGTTCGAAAACAAACTGAAAAACTTTTGTATTCTGTTCTTAATTGTGAAGATGGTTGTATATCAACCGAAAATGTTTCATTAAAAGTTTTTTTTCAACTGCTGTTTAGTGCTGTTATTTACAAATATATTATTAGTAGCAGTTAGCTAAAATAGTTGTTTATTTGTTGAAGTTATATAAATATTAAAAAAATTACATGCATTCATTGAAATATTGTCAATAAAATGTTTACTTCTTCAGCACTTCAAGCAGGAACAAATGTTTTATTGGTAAATATGGAGCAGTGTAATGTAGTGAATCAATGAAATATTGTCATTTTCATTAATATTTCTCATTTATTAACCTGTTCTTACTTCATTTAGCACATTTTAACAATATTTTTTTATAAATATTTTTATTTATATGAAAAAATCCTGATATACAAAAATGATCTCATCTAGTACATAAACAGCTATAATATATTTTCTTTTCCTCTAATTGGATTGCAGCTAATGTATTGTAACTTCAGACCCAATGCCATTTATCCACATGCAAACTAGGTTTGGCTGTAATTTTCCAGGAAAGAAATGGCTGCTGTAAAGCAATAAAAATTGCCACATTCTTTTTGTCATGGTGTTGTTTCATTTTTTGTGATTTTTCTCCTAAATTTGATGAAATTAAAACAAAAAAAAATGAATGATTAAGATAAATTTTAGTTTATTTTAACACAATTAACAAAAATTTTTTTATTATCTACAATATTTTTCAATTTTCAGAATTTTATAGCTTATATGAAGAAAAATTTGATTTTTTTTCCAAAAGTTTCCAAAATATCATTTATCAAATTGCATAATCAGAATAGGTTTGGTAGATTAGCCTATAAAATTAACAGAATGGGATAAAAAAAATCAAATTCTGTCGAGCTATTTAAAGTATAAACAATATCTGTTTATGTATATAATTTAAAAAAAAATTTCAACTGGAAAAATTTAGAACCTATTGTCAGAAGGGCATATTTTCAATGATTATATACCAAAAAAACTGATTTGCAAAAGCTGGATTAATAAAATCAAGATTGAATTTTTTTTTATATCCTTTATTTTTTTAATAATTTTTTCCACTTCCTAGTCATGTATAATACATGCCAGCAGCTGTGAAAGGGTTAATAAAATAGAAAAAAAGTATTTCTAATCAAGATGCTGTGAAAATAGCAAATTTTGGAATTTTACAAGAACAATTGTAAGATCATCCTCCCATTTATGCAATCTGAGAACCCAGCAATCCAAATAATTGCCATCCAATTATTCTAATTAGCTATCTGTGTAAGTCATTTGAATGGATTGTCAATGTTTGTTCTATCTGGTATTTTGAATCAAACCATCTTCTAGCCAATGTGGATTCTGACAGAATCAATCTACCCTTGACCATCTGGTTCACCTGGAAACAGAAATATAGAGTACTTTCAGTAAAA
Source organism: Androctonus mauritanicus (assembly GCA_011317285.2). Classification (NCBI taxonomy): domain Eukaryota; kingdom Metazoa; phylum Arthropoda; class Arachnida; order Scorpiones; family Buthidae; genus Androctonus; species Androctonus mauritanicus. Next base: position 11,056 of record WUQG02438190.1, read on the forward strand.
AAGACTTCTTGTGACAATCTTTTTTGATTTTGAGAAAGCCTATGATCATACATGGAGGTACGGGATCTTAAGAGATCTTTACAATATAGGACTTCGTGGCCATTTGCCTTACTTTATTCAAAATTTTCTTAATAATAGAACGTTCTTGGTCAAATTATAATCAACTCTGTTCTGGCCATTCCAGCAAGAAAAATAAGAATCTTTCAGGATAATGTTCTTGATGTTACCTTTTTCTCTATCAAAATTAATGCTATTGTCTTCTGCTTTAAGAACTGTCATTCACTATATGTAAATGATCTACACAGCCTGTCAAGTCTCCAGTTCATTGTCATCAACTTCAGATAATTCTACATCATCTGGAAAAATGGACAATTCATAATGGCTTTCACTTTTCATAGGACAAAACAATTTGTCTCCACTTCATATGTTGCCGTTTTATCTTTCAAACTTCCATATTTAACTCTGTATGGAACATTCTACCCTGGAGGATTGAACATCATTTTTATCTGTCTTCTTTTTTGATGATAATTTTATTTTTTAGCCCATCTTTAGAAATCATGCACCACTTGTACTAAAAGATCACAGTTTTGCATGTGTCATATGGTGCATTTTGAGGAGCAGATCATGCTGTTCTCCAGATATACTAAATAATGGTTGGTATGATCTAAAATACATTATGCTCAATTGCATATGGATAGTTTTTAAGTCTATTTTTCAGATAATGGATCAAATTCATCACCAGGCCTTAAGACTGTCTAGGTGCATTCTGAATATCTCCAATTTCAGGTTTGTATGCAGAAGTCCACAAATCTTCTCTTGAACTATGATATCAAAAATTGTTAATATGCTATGGATGCAAACTCCTATCTATGCCATTACAACCTACAGTTACTTGTCTTTATTGGGAAATCTCATCTCTAGCATCAGTGCCCAACATATCCATGCAGCCTATGAATATAGACAGCATTCAACGTTTGACATAGATCTGAATAATATCACAGAAATACCAATTCATATTGCAGGAGGGTGCTATCAATCTTCTGTGTACAATATGACTTTACCTTATCTGAACAATATATTTATATCTAGCTATTATAACTATAATGATACTTTACATCATTAAATCTAACATACCTCTGCAGCTGTGATCAGATTTTCCGTTTCATTTCTTTAAAAAAAGATATAATTGGCAAATTTTTAGTCTGATAACTTAAATTTTTATATTTTGCAGATAAAGCATGATTTTTAAGAGTTTCAAAATTTTATAGAAAAAGTTTGACTACATATTTTTTATTCTGCATGTGAATCATTCTTTTTTTTGCACTCCGTCAAATGAATTTAACTATTCACCATTAAATGAGCAGTAGTATTTCCTGTTTTGGTAGTGATATTTTCTGATATTTTGATTTTTAAATTCCTGTTCAAAATTTTAATATATGTAAAAAATTAAAATGTCTTATAATTAATCTTAATTTCACTTGAATAACCCTGTTCATTTAAAATCAATGAAATACTTTTGTTTAAGATATTAAAAATGTAATAAATGGAAGAAAGTTGTTTCTTCCATTTATTACATTTACATTTTTGATATCCTAAACAAAAATATTTCATTGATTTCTAAATGAACAAGAATGAAAAATATTATGAGAAATATTTTAAAATCAATGAGAAATATTTCACTGATTTTAAATATTTCATTGATGAGTGATTATTAGATATATCTGGTACTTTTCATCACCAGATATATCTAATAGTGTATAATGGAAACTTCAGTTGGCTTGGAAAAATATTGATATTAGGAAATGACAACTTGTTTTTATTCCTTAAAAAATTAAAAATCTTAACCAATGTAATAAATATTGAAGAAAATGTGAATTTTGGAAAGTAATACTTTGTATTTCCAAGTGAAATGTTTCTTCTTTTAGGGAGAGAAAATGTTCCTCTTCTAGACTTACTCTCTTCAATAGATCAAACTGATAGTGATAACCTAAACACTTTCGTCTTTTTTAGTCCTCTAGCAAGCAAGTTCGCTCACAAAGTAAAAAGAAATAATAACTAATTTTTAATCTAATAATGTAATCCTGTAAGACAGTGATTTCCAAAATTTGTGTCTGTGCCCCTTTTTTTCATAAAAAATTGGCATGACTCTCATTTTCATAACAGTCTAATTTAATAAATACTTTCTACTTACAATTTGAAACTACAAAACAATATATCATATTTTGTATAAATAAAGTTCTTATACATAAAAAATATATATATTTATGGTATAATAATTTTTAATACAATTAAACAAATCTTACAAAAAGAATGAAAAATAGAATGTGTTTAATACAACATAATATTTAATGCAATAGATGGGCTTGTTTTTCAGCACAAATTCTCTCAAATTGGAATGTCATTAAAGATACTGCTACTCAGTTCTTTTTCAATCACTAAACAAGATCAATATTTTGTCTTTAAAACAGCTACAATATAAAGTTTCTGGGTACATGGATATATGTATTTATAACCCCTTTTCTGATTATTATTATTATTTTTTTTTTTTTGACAATTTGAATTTCTTTTTTATCTCAAAAATGAAGTTTTTGTTATTTCTTGCATACCCCCTTGCAATAGACTAGACTCCACTAGAGGGGCATATTCTACAGCAGGGGTGGCCAACCCCACGCCCGCGGGCGCAAGTGCGCCCGTAAGCGATTTATTATGCGCCCACGACACGATTCCCGATAAATTAAAATAATTT
>WUQG02438202.1:0-13800 GCA_011317285.2 Androctonus mauritanicus
TGATATATAATATTTATGTCAACCGATTTCTGTCGCTACGAATTAATAATTTATAAACTCATTAATAATTAAAAAAATTACGTAAATTGCGTAAAACAGTAGCCGTTCTGCGCAGGCAGTTCTACGGTTAAATGAATGCTCAATTGGCAAATTTGTCATTAACATCCTCCCACTAACCATTACTTGTATACATCCCTGTAGACATTTGCAAAAATCATCTTGAAATGTTTTCAATTCATTCCAATTTTTTGAAAAAGAGAATAACTGAGAATGAATTGTAGATTTACTTCTGTGATCTTGAAACAAAGCATTAGAGTTATATTTGGAAAATTTCATCATCACCAAAAGCAAAAAAAGATTTTAAACAATTAGTTAAAAGGCAAGATTATACTCATTTCATTTTTCATCCAGGATGGAATAGTTTATAAAAAATTTGTTTTCAAGTCATAATTATCAACAAATAATCCTATATTTCGAAGATTGACAGAATGGGTTCTCAGAATGATAGTGCTAGGCCTCATGACTATATTTATTGAATCATTCTTTTTAGCAAAGCATTGATATAACTATAATTTCATATCCATCTTTGTTCTCAGACCTAGCATCATGTGGCTTCTTTTTATTCAATAAAAAACATTTTGGTAGAAACAACCTTTTAAAATTAAGTTGTTTCTACCAAAAGCACTCCACGCTAATTTAATTCTCCTGTTTATTGCTGACATAAGGTCTCCATCTAGAGTGAGCAGTTGTCCAAGATAAATATAACTACTGACTTCTTCTAGAACTATGTTATCTAGTTTTATCTTCTGTTGATCAACAAAATTATTGTACATGATCTTAGTTTTACTTATGTTTATTTTACTTTCTTGCTTTCTGTGGCTAAGATTTGTATCGATATTTTGTAGTTCACTTGGATTCGAAGCTAACAAGACTATGTCATCAGCAAATTGTAGATGACTTAAATATTCTCTGTCTATTTTGAGACCAGTTTCATCCCAATTCATTTGTTTGATTACATCTTCTAGGACTACAGAAAATAATTTTGGTGAAATAGTATTGCCTTATCTAACACCTTTTCCTATTTTAATTTTCTCATTATATTTATGCAGTCCAGTATCAGTATTAGCCAAAGTATTTAGCATAGCTGATGTCTTTACCTATCAAAAGCCTTTTTATAAAGATAAAAAAGCTTTTGATAGGTTAAGACATCAGCTATGCTAAATTGATGAAGCTAAACAAAGTGGAATTTCATACTCATTTGTTCTTTTCAACAACTTCTCACAATATAAAAATGTGATCCATAGTACTATATCCTGCCCTGAATCCTGCCTGTTGTCTTGGCTGTGTTTCATCCAGTGATCTTTTTAATCTATCTGCCAAAATGCGAGTAAAAACTTTATACAGTACAGATAAAAGACTGATAGGCCTGTAATTAGAGATATCCTCTCTTTCATCTTTCTTGTGCAAAAGAATAACTGTTGCATTCTTCCAATCTTCTGGTACATCTTTTTGTTTTAAACACTTATTAAATAAATCTGTTAGTATGTCTTCTACTTGTTCTCTTCCTTCTTGTAAGATATTTTCTGTGATGCCATCTTCTCCTGGTGCCTTCTTTTTTTTCATTTTCTTGATAGCAAGATGAACTTCATCTTTCAAAATTGGTGGTATCTCACTCTTTGAATTTAGCACCAAATAACTACCGTATTATTTGTATTCATGTTTCTAACTAACTGCTTCTTCACTTTCATATAGAAAATATAAACAAAATAGCATCCTTAGCAGTTGTGTACTTAAATAACTTTTTTATTTGTAGATAACATTTTCAGTGTGCATATACCATCATCAGACTACAAGTTTAGATAAAAAGAACATCGAATACAGAATTCCAAAAAACAGCAGTTGGTTACCAAGGTTACATTCACGGAACAACAAAAATAAGTGGATAAAAACTTAAACAATAACTGGAAGTTGAATAAACTTAAACTAATTAAAAAGATATTTAAATAACATATCAAAAAACTCATTTAGTTTAGAATACTGTATAGGGAGGTGCCAAGTCTTTACAGGGCACCTCTCTATACAGAAATTAATTTTATAATTTCTTATATTAACTATAAAAAAATATTTTGTACTAAAATATATTTTAGTACAAAAAATTTGCTTTTTTAAATTACTATTGAAAGTCTCTTTTATTGTTATTCTAACATACATATCATTATCCGGTGTAGTTGCACACATTTCTCCTTTTGGATGTACGGTGCTTATGCCACTATTTTTGGCTACCTTCTTCATTTTAAGCACTCCAACTTATCCCTATGTGGCTGGTCATTATTTTGCCCTTTTGATTTTTTGTAAGTCCTTTTTCCATGCTTCCAACACATAACACCATGCTGATGGCAATTCTAAAGCTAGTCTGTCATTTAGGAGCTGCTCTTTCTCCTCTCTCTTCAAAATCTCTATAGTTTCTGTTATAAGGGCCTGGGATTTCTTGGCAATTGGCTTTACTATCTATATCGCAAAAGGGAAACTGACCATCACCCTAGCAATGGAAGCTTACAACATGGACCTGAAGATGGAATGGGATGAAGCTAGGATAGTAAAGCCAATTGTCAAGAAATCCCAGGTCCTGATAGTAGAGACCATAGAGATTTTGAAGAAATGGGAGAAGGAGCAGCTCCTAAATGACAGACCGGCTTTGGAATTTCTGTCAGCATGGTGCTATGTGTTGGAAACATGGAAAAAGGACCTACAAAAAAACCAGAAAGACAAAATAATGACCAGCCATGAAGGGATAAGTGGGTACTATTTAAGAATAAATCTAACACTGTATGCAGTTGTGGAAAAAAACTCTTTTATTCTGCTAATGTTTTTGGCAAAGAATACTTGCCATCTTCAGGCTACATATATAATGACTAAGAAAATGGAAAAGGAAGTTCTAAAAATTTTTCTATTCCGAAGAAATGGGATAAGTGGAAGCGCTTAAAACAAAGAAGGTAGCCATAAATAGTGGCATAAGTACCGTACATCCAAAGGGAGAAGTATGCCATTTAAAGTTGCAATTTTATAATTTCTTATATTAACTATAAAAAAATCTTTTGTACTAAAATATATTTTAGTCCAAAAATTTGCTTTTTTAAATTACTATTGAAAGTCTCTTTTAAACACATAAGGTTTATTGGGAAGAAGCGCTTTCGATCATTACAATCATCTTCAGCTTCCACATAAAATTGATTGTAATGATCGAAAGCGCTTCTTCCCAATAAACCTTATGTGTTTAAATTGTCTCCTGCTGTAGTGCTGGATTTATTTCTTATGTTATTTATCAGCAGTGTAATACTATGCTTTTACGTAAAGTCTCTTTTATTGTTATTCTCTGATAACTAGTTTTAAAAACAACAAAGAATTTTATTCAATACAGTAGTTTTTTAATAAATATAAATATGAATTATTTATGATATTACATTAAAAAAAGTTAATAACATATATTAACTTTTACAGAGAGAGGGAAAGAGAGAATCAAAATTTTTATCGTCAACTTACTTTGCCAAATACAGTTTTTAACTCAAAGTCTTTCCAGACTTCGTTAGAAGTCAGAAATGTGATTATTAGAAAAAACATTTTAATATGTGTATAAATTCATTCCAAAGACTTTCCAAGTCTTATCTACCTCTAGTTAAAATTTATAACAAAGAAACTCTTATTTGTATCATTAGCAAATGATGTAGTCACATATAGTAAATACTAAAGTAAAGAAAATTCTTCATTATTTAGAATAAGCAACGAGTTAAGCCAAATTTTGTGATATATATATTATTTTGTTAATTCTCTAGCCATAAAATTCATTGAATTTTACTTTGTTTTTTGGTAAAAATATTTTAGTAATTGCAAAATCCTGCCAAAATTTTGACAGAAATGTATGAATTCAAGTTTGATAAATATCACATGGTCTTCCAACTTTTATTTATGCATAAAATTGAATGTTTGACGATGATTATGATTTTTCTACATTGATTTAACAGTATTAATGATAAATGTGATAAAATTCAGCTTATTTTGCAACTCAGTTCTTTTCAATTTTATTAAGATGCATTATTTTGTGTAATGGCAACCAGTTTTTGAACTGTATACACCAGATAGATTTTTGTATAAATGTGCAAAGTTTGTAATAATATATACTTCAGTTGTTTTTAAAGGGTATTTGATAAGGGGTGTATTTTTGAAAAATTGTTTTGTACTTATCTTTTAACATTCCAAAAAAAGTTTGTATATGTTATATTTAGTGATTTCTGTTTGATTTTTTATGGAGATTAAACACCTGCTTGAAGTAATATTGTTTTTGTATTTTTTTACTTGTTGCATTTGATCTAAAATAAATATTTGTAAAACAATTTCTAAATTAAAAAAAATTTTATCATCAATAGCTTAGTTGAAGTTTAAAAATTTAAATAAAATACTGTATACCAAAAAATAAGTAATTTCTAAATAATAAATTGATGAAATATCAGAAGAATTTTGAAAAAAAAATAAAAAAAATTTTTTTAAAGTAAAAAATGTGAGCAATATTATTTAAACTTTTGCAAAAATTAGCATTTTTATTTTTGTGCATTATTTTTCTATTATTATAAATTAGATTTTTGATATTCTCTCTGTTGAGGTTCACAAAATTCTTTGGCAAGGAAATTATGGGCTCTGTTGATTTTCTGGGCTGGTGATAGTCCAATATTAATTGCCAGAAGTTAGGAAAGAGAAACGATGGTTCCAGGGTCACCTGGAATTTCAAAGAAGCAGCTTCCTACTAGATTAACACTGCAGGCTGATCACCAGCATGAATATTTGATAATATTTATATGATTTTCAATGCTTAAAAAAAAAGCTGGACTGTTAAATGTGGTACATTAACGAGAATTGATAATGGAATAATGAATATACAAATTTAAATATGAATGGAGATTAACTGTGTGGAATGTGAATAGACAATTGAAAAAGAAGGAACAAGTACCTATAAATGAGCTGTCTAAATATAGATTGGATGTGTAATGTGTATAAATGAGACATCTTAAAAAGGATATACATTTGAGTGCATGAAGAATAACATTATAGGAATATGGCTTGGGTTTAAAGTTGTGAGCAAACAAGAAATAATATGGATAAGCTGATGAAAGAGCGAATAAAGACGTTGGTGTCAATGGACAAATATGTGAATGAGAATGATTATGATTAGAACAAAGCTGTGAATACAGATGTTTTTAATTGTTGTATGTGTTCGTACAAATGATACAAGTGAGGATGAAAAAGATAAGTTTTGATGTGAACTGAATGATATGCCGAATACTTTGATAATGAGTGAGTTATGGTGGTAGATGATTTCAGTGAGAGGATTGTAGTGAATTCAATCCGGAGATTCGGGCACAGATGCGACATCTACAGCTCTTCCTATGGGAAAAAAGAAACCGGTCAGGCGATTGCGACATATCTTCCACCTAGCAGTGGACCGGGTCACAATGGTAAATAAAATATATTGGCCATGCATAGATGGAAGTGCGCACGATTAATTCACGCTGGAATTTCATTATCAGTAATGATAAAATCAACTAGCAGTGAATAAAGTTTTGTTTTATTTTTTAATAAAACAATTCAAAAAATATTAAACCATAAAAATGTCTTTCAAATTTTGGAGTTGAAAATGATAACTAAAGTCGGCCGATTAGTTTATCAACTTTTTTACTCCAAACCTAACAGCAATAATGACATTGTATTAATGTATAAAGATTTAAATTATTCAATATTTTCTAGCATAATTGAAATTCAGCAACAGTGAATCACATTAGCTATAAAAATTGAGAAATCAAAAAATGTAATCGAGTTAAACTTAACATCGATTTTTTTTATTTTTTTATATTTTATATATGTACCGCCAATTTAAAATTACAGATGATTAACTTTAATCAATTTTTAGTTTTTCTTTTTTGATTTACTATCATTCACGTTATCATTTCTCCATTTAATTGTATGAAGTATTTTAATTATAGCAAATAATTCCAGGCATCCAGTGAACCAACTAACTTATGTGATGTATCCCACTAGTCTCGCTTTTTAAACCACGCAAATCAAGTAACTTATTGGTAACTTTTTACACATTCCAGAAGAAAGCATAGTCACGCATCAGTTGGCACAGTTAAAGATTCTATTTCATACGAGTCACTATATTCTTTGCATCACAAAAATATTTGAAAGTTGTTTAGTCTTTGCAATTTAAGTAGTTACCAGTTGAAATTATTTCTTTAATTATATAGTCAGCTATATACACAAAGGGCATTTTCTTCTGGTAAGGTAATTGTTATGGAATTAAGATCCCCAAGAAATCGTGTTGGTTTAGCCAGTGAAGATTCATTCGTTTCCAGAATTAAGTTGTTTGATTTTAATTTTTCAATTTCTGCCAATTCTAATAGTAAGTTATAAAATGTCAAAGTCGAATTTTTGTTTCTGGAATTTGAACAATTGGGCACAGAACGCCAGTCAACTACTCTTCTCTCTCGGTTGCAATAATGGTGATTTAATTAATTAAAAATAACGAACTTTCCTATAAATTGTAGTTAATCTCTGAATCTGTCAACCACTAGATGCTCCGCGGTCGAAGGATAAATTTTTAGTCCTTTGGCATTGGTGGCGTGCGTGCGTTCGTGTCGGGGATTAGTAAATGATAGAAATCTCAGGATTTTCTGGAATTGGATTTATTTAATAAAATAATCTTAAATGATCATATCTTCTATCTTTTACGTAATTCTCCAATTTTAAGAGAATAGACCAAAGCGCGAAAATTGAAATAGCGTATCAGAAAATCGGGCAAATTTTATCAATAGATCTAGTACTCCGAATTAATCCCGTTAAAAGGCCAAGGATTAAAAATCAACAGCATTTATATTGGAACTGGTGAAAGAAAATTCAATTAGTATTGGGTTGTGTAAGTAAAGTTCCGCCATCTTCATAAAGTACATTAAGCGCTATGTCGACTTTTGATGCGTGGCCGATCAGATTTTTACACGCGAATTATAAGGTGCAATTTTAACTTAGAACCGACATGTGTAACAGTAATTTTCCGGATGATAGTAGGGAGTCATTTTATAAACGGCGTAATGTTTCCTTTGTATATTAAATATTAAAGAAAGCTCTAGGGTGTAACCAATATCGCAATTTTTAATTTTTGCATAGATAAATTACCACGGTTAACTACAAAAAAAATTGACGGATGGCCATATCGAGGATCCCTATATTCGATGGGAAATTTAATCAAAAATCGGCCATCTCCATACCTTTGATCAAATTTATGCGGTAATAAAATATGTTTTATAACGAAAAAGTTCGTTTTTAAATATAAATAAAATATGGAGGCTGGCCAGGTAATAAGCCGACAAATACATATCTATGGTGGTCTTTTAAAATAACCCTAGGATGGAAATTGTTTAAAACATCCGGATCCCGAGATTGAAAGGTGGTGGAAGATATATTCGAAGGAATGGCAGTAAAGATTAATTGCTGGATCTGTTGTTTTATCTTTTAATTTTTGTATTTTCTTGACTTTTACCCATATAAAGTTCCATTTCCGCCTTTTAAGGAATAAACAGCCTTTTTAAGAGAGTATCGAATATTCTTAGTTCCGATGGTTGGACATTTATAACATTGCGCCGATGGAAAATCGTCTTCCGAGTTACTATTGGAAATTTTTGAAAGAAACCCGTGGTAAATCGGGCATCCTCCTGTATCCTAATATTTCCCTAGGCCCATCCGGCCATTTAAAAGATAATTCCGACCATGGCTGCGCATAAAAAGAAAAAAAAAATCCTAAAATTCCTTCTTTAAAAATACCGGCCGAAGACGCGTGCTGGTTTCTCCGATAGAGAAAATTATCTGGAGGAATCAGTATGGTCGACCTCCAGATAATTTTATTTAATCTTCGATTTAAATATTGTATATTATTGTAGCGCCATATATACCGGCCAAACGGACGAAGAATCCAGTGAATGTTCCGAATTTATCCCTATTATACCGAGAAAGAAGAGTTGATTTTCTTCCCAATTTAGTACTAAATTTTCGCATTTCGTTTTGATTTATTCAGCGGTTTTCTATATAAGTTACCTGGCCCGCTATTTTAAACTTTTCTTCTCTTCCAATCACTTTTCTGTGGCTATTGACAGTCGAAAGTTGTTTTATCATACCAACCGAGTTTCTTTCTCCTTAAAAATAAGGGTTCGAGCCTAGTTTTGGCCGGTTGGCCCGATTATCATCGATGTTTTTGGTCGGATCCAGAAAAATTTAGGAATGCTGGACTTAAGTTATTAGTAATTGTTGGCTTCCCGTATTTAATGTTGGTCGAGTAAATGGTTTTGTACTGCAGATTTTAATTAGAGAGAGACAAACCCGTACCTAAACCGGACTTTTTAATCAACGGTCATTAAGAAAATATATTTTATTTCGAATGGTGACTTAACAAAATCTATACATATAACATAAAAAACTAATAATCTAAGAAAACTGTACATCGGCGAAATTTACAGATAATTATGTCGAAAATCACAGGAAACAGGAGACTTCCCAGTAAGGCTCTCTGGAACAACAGCGCCTTATTGTTTCGGGGATGAAGATCTTATCGTAGTACAGAGAGTGGGAGAAAATGAGATCGAAAATAGAAGAATGCTTCTGGTGAAAGTATATATAAATGATGAGGTTCCTTCACGCTCTGGAACGGAGGAATGGGAAGAAGCGATGCTGAATGATCTGCAGCATCTTAATTTGTCTCACTAGAGGAAGAGTGGAAGATGCCGGATGGGCACCGTAAGGTACACCGGGATTCAAGGCCTGTTTGGCCATCAGAATCTCTCTCAACAGTTTTAATTTAGGCGAAGGCAGTTGAGGTTTACTGTACAAAGGTTTATGAACGTGCGGAACCATCACCGGTCTGGGCTGAGTCGATTCTGGATACACCAGAACCACTTCTTGTTCGGTGGCTTTCGGTTCGAAGCTTTCTCTGGCTTGAACGGCCATAGGTGACTGGACGAATATCACTTCTTGGCGCGGAGCCATCGGTGTCGGTACCTGTATGCGTCTGGGATGAGAGTGCATCGGCACCGGTACCGGGACCGGAACCGGTGTGAATAGCAAAATAACGGGGTGAAGAGTAGAAGTTTGAGGTCTCAAGGAGGCGGGTGGACGGAAAGAGGTGGGAGGTGGCCTAATAGGTAGATGAATGGGATGGTGTTGATGCATGGGTGGTGGAGAATGTAGCATGGGCTGCAAAATCGGGGCATGAGATACAGGTCTGGAGGGTAACATGGCGGAAGCGGGAGGAAGGGATTGGATAGTATGCGGGAGGTGTACGGCGCTGGGTAAGTGTTGAGCTGGAAGAGGAAGATAAGACGGCATGGGACGCATTTGCGGCACGTGACGCATCCGCGATATATGATTCATCATGTACGAAGGATGAGGGACGGGGATGGGTATAGGAATGGGACGAGGTCTGGGAAGAGATGGTAGCGGTCTGAGCATGATAGAAGGTTTTCTTATAGTAGGAACCGGAATGGGCAAAACCACGGGACCGTCGTCGTCGTCGTCGTCCTCGTCCTCGTCTTTGTCGTCTTTATTGATATTCTGAATAGTTTCTTCTATCAGCGCTCTCTTGATCAGAGATGTGGCCACGTGAAGTAAATCTGGTAGGATTCGACTCCCTTCTCGTCTCAGAGGTAGAGGAAAGGGAATGCTTCCAAAGGGAGTGGGCAGTCTGGGAAGCGTTTTCACCAAAGGAGAAAATAGTTTCGGTTTCTCCGGTGGAATGGGTTTGGGTTTAGAAGCGGGATTAGGGAGGCCCAAAATTTTGGCAATTTCGTCAAATTTCGGCCTCCTGAATGCATTTATGGGTTTGTCCGGGTTCTTGTTAGATACCGACACTTGGCTCTGGGTGGATTGCTGGGAGTTTTCTTTCTCTCCGTCTTCCGGCTTTTCGGTGGTGGTTTCATCTTCCTTAAGAAGCACTACTACGGGTTCTTCGGTTTCTGCGCTTTCGGAGGCTTTTTTCGGCTCCGGCAGATGATTGGACTGTTGGGGTGGAACTTCGGTGGCCGACGTCGACTGAGACTCTTCGGCTATGGGCTCGTCGTCGTTAACCGGAAGAGCCAAGACATAACCGCTATTCTATAAAAATGTATTGCGTATAAATTAGCTGTCGACAAGTTTTCAATTAAGGCTACCCCTTATTTACCTGGTTAGTATCCGATCTTTCTTCCGCAGCAGATTCTAATCTGACTGTTCCTGTTGACAACCAAAAAACACATTAGGATGTAGTTTAAAATTAAACGACAACGACTAAAAATAAAACTGGTACAGCCACGCGCTTAAGAATTGAGTTCTGGCACCTAAGAGGTTATCGAACCAGCAACCTCTCCGGAGGAGGAGATTTCTTACTTTCACTTCCTTCTCCAGATGTGGGTCAGGTACCAGAGGACATTATCGTATATCGTTTGGCGGGTTCGATGCACCTCTAATTTATATTTGATCGCTCTTTTTTTCACCGGCTACCTATTCTTATTCATAAATAGAAACTTACCTACGAATAATAGGACACTTATTGTCGATATTAGTCTCATAGTAAGAGTGGCTATTGGTTCATGGAATCAGCTATAAATAGAAAAATAAGAAAAAATTAGATCTTTCTAATGGCCCGCTACCGTTATTACCACAATAGATTTACCGCTTTTTCTGACGCGGAAATTTCTAAAGGAAGGGAAGTCGATGGTAAATTTTTGGAAAGATTCGCCTTAAATCTTTACAGTTTTAATAACTAGAAGGTTGTAGTTTTAAAAATCCAAATTTTATAAATTAAAATTTTCTTCCCATTACCATTTTGGTCGACCGTAACTGGTTTAATTAGCCGAATTTCTGGCACCGGTAATCGGCCCATCCAAAAATAACAACAACAACAACAGCGCATTGGCCAACTCCGAAAATCGCTCTACCAAATTTAATAGCGGCGTTTTATCCGTTTAGAAAAATTTCCCGCCACCACAAATAGTAAAATTCCGGGTCGTTTCGGACAATAAAGTTTACACCGGCATCCGCCTCTGGATAGGTGCCAGTAGGACACCGTTTCGGCCGAGGGAAAATTAATTTTTCTTGTTTTAAGAATATCCATCGGACTGAAAACGGTGTGGATCATTTTTTCTGAACAATTGTTCTTCTTCTTCTGGAACCGTCCCGGTAGAATAATGAAGGTCTGGTTCTCGGCGCGCACCGCCTGGGATAGCCCTACCGGTTAATTAAACCAGATCTTCGCGCTCCGATAGATTTTCAGCCTGGAACGGCCACTGGCACATTTGGCCCAAATACGTTAAGTGGGCCGTCTTGGATAGTCCGTCCCGTCTGCGGGCCATCGATTTAGCCCTACTCCCAGTTCGACGCCCCCTGGGAAGAAGGTCGAGACGTCCACTCGACCGCTCAGGCCCACGGTGGACGGAGCTCCCCATCATTAATAGAAGAAGCGCCTAGCCGAAAAATGGAGCGTGGGTGGTGGGGACGGGAATCGAATTGCCTAGGGATAAAATTCTCCACTCACCTACCGGCCTCGCTCAAAATGTTTCGTAGCGACGGTGGAAGTCGAGCCACAACGACACCTGTATCCTCCGAACTGCGAACTGCCGCGTTCGGGACATTTATATGTAGAGGAGAAGAGGGGGCGGAGTATAAAGTACAACGGTTCCCCCACCGCTTCGGTGACGGCGTGTGCGCGCCTAGGACAATGACTCGACCATCGTTCAGTATCCTACTTTCCTGACCCAGAACTTCTTAAACTAACAACAAACCATGCGAATCTTTCCTTCTGGAGCTACAGACCTAGATTTAATCTGCCTAAGGATCCTAAAAATACCGTCGGCAATTTCGACCGGCTGTAAATAGGTCAGAATGGAATCTAGGTGTGTCGTGTTTACCAGACGTCGAGCCGAGAAAAGCGGAACAGAAATTGGTGAAAGCGCGACCTCCGTCCAACCAGGCAGAAGCTCATTTCGTCTCTGGCTCAGCTCACTTTCCCGATCTTTGCCTAATTAATCGCCTTTGGCTAGCGGCCCTATTTTCTCCCGCCACTGGACTCACCATTCAAACTCTAGACCGTCCGGTAAAAAGTTCCACCAATTTGGGTCACAGACAATTATCGCTTTCTCGAACAGTTCAGCGAAAGTTCTCTTTTTCTAATATTTTCCCCATAGGTGACCACCTATCGATCGACTTTTTCGGCTACCATGACAGAGCCGCTCTTCCTTTTCTCTCCTTCTTGGCGGCCGTAGAAAAACTACCCCTATTTCGCCTTCCCACTATATTTACGGCCGGAAAATTCTTGGCCACCATCTCACCGCCACCCCCTTCCTTCCGTCGTCTATCTGACTTTCCGAGTGTCTTTTTTATTCGAGACGAAAAGAATCTGCCCGTACCTGGTGCAAAGTATCGGGCCCGTCTGAAATTCCAAATTGTTTTTCGCGCCCAGACCCACCGGGGCCTAGGCGGCCAGATTAGCTCCCACTGACCCATCATTTAGCTCCATATTGGTGGTCCACATTTTCCCACCCATCATAATTAACTAGCTAACCGACTGAGATTTCGACCGAAGACATTCTAAACCCAAGATATTTAGAAGGACCAGGTAAAAATCGGGAAAGAAATCGAAACCGGTCAAATGTTAAAATGCGCAAATTTTGGCCATTTGACTGGCAGTGGTCGACCGGATCGGAAAAATCCACCAAAAGCATTTTTTCCTCCCAGAAAAAAACGCGTGCGTATAAAAAAAGGAAAAGGCGGAACGGAAAATCTTTCCTAATACCATCGAACGAAAATCAATGGAAAGGCCCTTCTTACCAAACTTGGAAGCTTTCGAGTTCACTAACCGTGTGAAAAATGAAAGTCGAAGGGGAAAATTCTCTCGGAAACCCGATGGTTATTTATCACACCGTTCTTAAACCACCCTCTCGGCTTCTCCGTCTAGCATCACCCACCACCGCCACACCTTTCTCCCTCCGTCGTGGTTGGCCCGGGCCCCGCTTCCCAGCTCTGGCCCCTACTAAAAACTGGCCGTCCTTCGGCGGGTGGTGGGCCGCGCGGTCCAGTCCCGGCGGGTCGGATTTTTTCTTTTGTCAACAGATGACGGGGCGAAAGCGGCCCTTCCACCGGCGGAGGACTGGCCATAAATGTTTTGGAGAAGTGGAAAGCCGAAGCGTTTCCAGGCGGCCGATCCCGGGGCCGGATTAAGACGCTCGGTGCCAATTATAAAATAGCTGAATAATTTTAAGTGGCGTCGGAGGTCGGATACGGTGGGGGCGCCCGTCTACGTGGTCCAGTGCATAATCCGGCCCGCTCCGAATAAAGTCAAAATCGTTTATCTGCCACCGATAACCATATTTGTTTTCCGCCATCTTAGCCGACTTACCGGATTAAGGCGGTAGTGGGGGCCGAGGGCCCGCTAATATATAATGTAGGTGGTGCGAAGGATTTTTATCGGGTCGGAGGCGGACGTCGATTCTTGGATAAAAATAAAGCCTGATATCCGAGACGCGGAACTTTCCTAAAGATATTTGGGTGCGGTTCCCAAAGGATACCATTCGTGGTTTCTCCGTCCGATAACCAAGGGCGCCTTCTGGCCTGCTAACCGCCCATTTACCGCCAATCCAAAGTGTTTTTATTATAAACAAATAAGGCAAAGGAAAGAGTAGGAAGAATTACCTGGCTATACGTATCCAGGTAGTCGGGCCTGCCCCTATGTTTAATCCG